>JAGVVM010008990.1:0-25705 GCA_019149425.1 Psidium friedrichsthalianum
GGTGATCTATCCCGTCCCTGCATGTACCCGCTCGCTACAGCAGCCAATCCCGCGCCCACTTTCTCACTCCAATTTCGGTGGTGCACAACAATCGATCAATTCCCCAATATTTGAAGGTTTTTTTTTTTTTTCCAAAAACATGCAACATTTCGGGTTGTTGCCGGCTTCGTTTAGCCATATGACTTTTCAAGCAACAGAAGGGGAAAATAGAAAGTTGCAGGAGGAAGAGAAATTAAAAGTCGGAGATATCATATAAAGCAAGCCACTTTTTTGGGAAAAGGAGCAAGCCGGTATCGGACGGACCCTTCTGAGAGATCTTGTACTTCATCGTGTGGCGATGGACCCTATGTGAAGGGGACATGGCCCATAATTTTATGTACCCCTTGGTCAACATGAGGTGATACCATCAGGGAAAAATTAAATGAAATTCTAATGATAAAAAACTATAAAGAATACTGCGGATCTTTATGGCAGCATAGTGTCGAAAAAATTTACAAAAACTAATAAATTCATTATTATTGGAGTGGGGTTCATACTGTCAATTGACGGGAGAGCACGGAGGTCCTGCTCTCAGCTGAAACATTAGTAGCTTGAGTTTGAGCCTATAAATAATTATTGTTATATATACTATTTTTCACTATTAATTAAGTGATGCAATGAGAGGTACAATTTGCTAATTGTAGTAAAACCCTCTGTTACATGTAGCTCTAATTTAATGATGAATCATGTAAAATATATGTTTCAATTCCCTTTCTCACTTTTACGCTTTCTTTCGTTGTAATTGTGCAATGAATCCTAAAACAATTATTAGTGTAAGAAAGGCTTATCAATTCATCTTGATTTTAGAGAATGTATAGTGATAATCGTCAAATCGACAGTATATGAAAATATTTGCATCATTTTCTATAGATATTCCAGATTGTAATGCTGATAAAATAAAAAATCAAGTGTATTGTGTCCAAACCAGGTACGTAGAGGAAAACGAACATAGAAAGAAAAGAAATGACTAAGAGGATTGTTATCCGTAGAGTAAAGACATCATTGATTGGTTTATTAGTTAAAACTCTCTTCGATTTCATTTGTGTTTGCACACTGGGTGCCCGAAGGGCTTGCGACAATCGGCACATTTGTGGCCGGGGTGCCAAACCCTCCGATGGTAGTTTAGCTATTGGCCTTGTGGCTGGCAAACTTGAGCTTTCGGCCCGGGCACCCTTTCCTTTGTCTTCTCGCTCCACGGGACGCCTCCTAACTTGTTTCGAAACTATCTCACTTCCCGAAGCTAGATCCTTCATTCAAATCGTTGATGAAAACTCGAGAGCGTATATTCAACCAACAAATCATTGGCTCAAGTTTTCTAGTGAAAAGTTCAGCTGGAATGTGTACAGGCTTAGACTTCATTCTTCCTAAGAAAGGTTTGGGCTTTTGCTTTACGTGTCCGAACAATAATGATGCGTTTGGTGGTCAGAATATAAGCCAAGATAGGATATATTTTATCCTATTCTATGTTTGTAGCGGTTAGATAAGATAATGGGGAGAAAGGGGGAATTGCCAAGATAAAAAAAAAAAAATCCAGAGAAGGGATGGGATAGATTAGGATAAGATTTCTCAAAAGAGCAAACACAATGAGAATCAGACTTTTTCCCCAAACCATCACCTTCCTCTGAGTTGGGTTGCTCTTCGTCACGTTGGGTCACCAATCTAATGGGGGAGAGGAGGGGTCTCTTCTCTAGCAACGACAAGCCATCTCTCTAGTGTTGTTAGGCTGGGGTCTCTAATCACAAAGCTAAGTATTTTCACGACCTTGTTCTTTAATCGATTATTTGGCACGATATGAGATTATGTTTATCATTCTTTAACCGCTTGAACCTTTCCAACATTCAAAAGGGGTCTCAACATGTTATGGAGAAATTTTTGGGTTGATTATCAACTTTCAAAAAGGGTTTCGACATTTGAAGGGTTCTTTTGGACAACTTACATGAGTGCATCTTCAACTTGCGAAAAGATGCTGAATAATTAAATTGTAGCACTTGTTTGCTCACTCGACAAAATAACGAACAAGACTAATAGGTCATTTTCAAAGGATTTAACTTTAAATCAAGACCTTCGATTCTACGGGGTCTACTCCATCGATGTTGTGCTTGAATTTAGATGGCACAAAACTCTGCTCAAGAATAATTCACTCGTTAAAATATATCATTGAATAATTTCTAAAGCATTTAATGTTTCAGCAAAATAGAATTGATCATAGCCGCGTCTTGAATATGCTTATCCGACTTTAAATTCGTAATTCACCAAACAGTAATAAAATATGACAAAATCTTTAGATTTCTTATCATATACTATTCATTTCTATCATGACTAGAAATCTAGACAACTAAACGCAGCCTAATATGTTTAGATAGTAGGGGTGAGCAGTTCCAACCTGAAACATGTTTGTCAGAATCGATTTTTCATTCTTGAAACTTAGAACCTACCTTATCACAAACTCTAGGCTCGGTTCCAGTGTCTATTCAGGTTTCACCTATATTCTTAATTAAATGAATGCATTGAATTATCATCTCTAATTAGCACTATTTATTTCTACAATCCACTGACCATAACTCATATTTAAACACGAAAAATATGAAATACTAATAAAGTAAAATCTCAGTCATTGATAGAAATGGAAGTTCAGACTAATATTTTCAAATTACACACTCATTATCAGACCAATGAAATACCAGAAGAAGCACGAATACATAGAACAAGAAAAATACAAAAACTTTTACAGGTTCCACCTATTGGAACCTGAACATGCCGTTAGAATTATTTCCTTAATTTTTAAAACCTATGTGTTCGAGGATTCGATTTTGCCCTAGAACCATGCTCACCCCCTATTAGATAGATTGTGACCACTCAAGTCAATATCTGATTCGACTTGTTAGAATGGTTTTCGATGATTTGACCGAGAAAGACGTACACTTGTCCTAATTTTGCGGGTCGAAAAATGTAAGCCGATAACATCGTACCATGATGAGACGTCGATTAGCCCGAGAATTTGACGAGGTAATTCAGGTTAACCACCGGAGTTTCATCATAGAAATTCGTATCCGAACGTCGTAGAAACGGCCCTTAACTCTTCGTCGATATCATCGGGTTGCTTATTTGACTAAAAAGTTCCCTCATAATGAAACAAACTAGTTACGTAAGTTTCAAATCTACTGGCCTATCAGTTATTCTTCCCTACTCGTCTCGCATTCTATGTTTTTCTCGGAGCGGGATAATTTCTCTTTTTATGTAACGCGTTCACGAGTTTATGTATTGACGGGTTATAATAGGGACTAATGTATAGACTTGCTAGAACACCAATAGATCTTTTTATCGGTCTATTACATTGCCCTTTCCTTTTTTTAATTTCTTGCCTGCACTATCTTAATTCAGTTTATTTAATGTAGAAGACCTAAAGTTTTCAAAACATGTGCATGTTGACTTGTACAGAAAATTATCCAAAAAATCCTAAACTTATTTTACGGCGATCAATTTAGTCATAAATCTTTTAATTGTGCCAATTTAGTCCTCAACATTTTAAATAATTGTCAATTTATCATAAACCTTTTAAGACTTATCAATTTAATATTTTCAACTAATTTTGATTGGAAATGACCGAAATAGTAGTCTTCTTTAGCCCGGAACCGTGCCATGCAAGATGGCCGGAGCAGACTAGATTGCCATGTTAACGGTTTCATGCAAATTGTTAAAAAAAAATCTAGGACTAAATAGGCAAATCAACAAAATATTTAGGACTAAATTGGCAGAATTTGAAGGTTTAGGACTTGAAAAATTATTAAGAGTTTTAGGACTAAACTGGCACATTGAAAGGTATATACCTGGATTGGCCGCCATTCAAGAGGTTTAACACATATTGGACAATTTTCTTTGACTTGTATAAGAAGCTGGTATGGGTACTTTGCATAAGCTGTACGACAATTCTTTTCCGTATTCAAACTCTTGATTTTAATGCAAAATAAAACAAGCTCTAACGCTAGACAAAAAATGATATCGCCGCGTAACAGGTCGCTGAAATTTAGGTTTTTTCTTGGGTCTTGAAATCATTCGATATGTTGCTGGCTGGTTCAGTCGAATTAGTCGGATGAAAATGTCTCAGCTGTCTCCATCTTCCGAATTGACCCATTGGGCTTTCCACTGGATAAGCTTTCGACCAAATACCTAAAACAAGTAATAGTACTATCAGTACGTTTCAAATCTTGAATCACATCATCTTTGCTTTTTGCAACAAATGTTGAGAAAAACCATCGTTAATGAAAGTGGCGAGGATTGTCAAATGATTAGATTACTACCAAGGAGGATATAACAATACGTATTTATACTGAGAAGAGTCCCAAGAGAAATTACGATGATCCCCCGTGTATATAAAAACTAGCAATCCAAGTCTTTTTCGGATCTGAATCAAAATTTAAATCATATGTCTAAGGAAATCCCATTTTCCTATAATTTAGTGTCCTCCACCTAAGAGGGACACAAGAGGCCACCGGGATCATTTCGAACGTAGAAAGTGGCATGGAGTAGCTCATCTTTCTCAATATCTTCTCGACATTTCAAGGGCTGACGGTTATTGTTGAATGTGTAATCCAAATGTTCATATCGAGTCGTGCCACCCGAACGACCTAGTGTCTCATCTTCTTTTCAAGGGCTTGCGTCCAACTTCTTGAAATTGTTGCTTGCTCCAACTTCTTGTTGTTCCCCGTTCTACAAGTAAAGTCAACTTTTGCGGCATGAGTTGTCTATTGCAATCGGAGGCAACGTCGCAGATTTATCTGAATCTAATAGCACGATAAATCCACACAGGGAATTAGTATTTGAAAAATTAGTTTTATCGATATGGGGGTGGGTGGGCTGTTGATAACCTCATAATACAGTTATTATCCATACATCAAAACGGGTTTATGGACCTTTACCGCTAAAACAAGCGACTATTCTCTTAAATAATGAGTCTCGTCATCAAGCACTACTTGAATGGCATGTGTATCTATAGAAGCTCTGTCTCTTCTCTATTTAACGTGTGTTCAAAACGTGTGATAAAAAGGCCTTATTTGATCGGAAGGAAAATTTTCATTTCATTCAAAAGAGAAATACATAACTTCGATGGAAATCAAACAAAGCAAGTAATTTTGAAACACAAATCAACTTAATAGAGTTTGTAGAAACTGGCTCAATTCCACACAAGACGCATCAAAGCACAATCGGGGGTCAATCACCAAATCTCAAGAGCACATGCTAAGATTTTTCCTTTTTAGTAACCATAACTTTGCCAAAAAGAGATGCACGCCTTAGTTCAACATGCCTAGCACCATCATCGCAGAGACAACAACAACACTGACATGTTGAAAAAGTCCAAATAGCACATTGTAAATTTCAAATCTATTCCTAGATCCGAATAAAAGATTATCCCAATGTAAATTTAACTAGATTAGGAGAGAAGACCTGCAAAACACATATCAAAGCTCACAAAATAACAACTTTCAAATATATAGAGCCGCACTCGACTATACAGAGCGAATACAGAGTCAGAGTGAGCGAGCGAGCAAATCTGAAATAGCAAATTTTTCCGAGATACTCATGTTTCAAACTTTCTAAGCTCATTAGACAAAACTCTCCACATGGAGAAAATTGACAAGATCATCCATGAAATCAACGATGAAAACTTAAAGAAGACGAGGATATATATATATATATATATATATATATATATATATATATATATATATATATATATATAGAGAGAGAGAGAGAGAGAGAGAGAGAGAGAGAGAGAGAGAGAGAGAGAGGGGGGGGGAGGTCCCCCCCAAAAAAAAAACCTGCAGGAAGAGGAAGGTTGGCTACATATTTTGGACAAGAGAAACCTAAAGGCTGAGGGTGTTGAAGTTGTTGTCCAACATCGCCTAACAATGCCTCTTATATGCTCTTAATATTTATGTAGTTTTCCTCCACCTATTAGTTTAAATTTTTGGGTTGGACTTTTTCACATGATATTAAATAGAAGGTCATTAGTTTAAATATTTTCAGATCTTATTTGCCTCCATAATTAAATATATCCACACTTAGTATTAGGCAAATAGAATAGATTAAGTGTAAGGAAAAATGTTAGACTAGTTAAATATTAAACAATGTATTCATCTAACAGTTTAAGTTTTTAGAATAGTTGTCTAATTTGACTTGCATGTGAGAAAAGGTGTTGAAGTTATTGTCTCACATCACTTAACAACGGGTCTTATATGCTTTTTTTATTTATGTGGTCTTCCTTTGTAATATTGAGTTTTCTTTTAACTAGGTAAAAAAAAAAGTGGTGGGACCCACAAGTTTTTAAAAAAAGAAAAGTCAATAAAAAAAGGGAAAGAGGGAAGTCGGTTTCCTCCTTAAAAAGTGGGTTCAGGAGTCTTCCATCGCAGGAAGAAAAAGAAAGAAAGAAAAGATAAAGAGAAAGAGAAAAGAAAGAAGGAAAAAGGAGAAAGGGAAAGGGAAAGAAATAATCATGTGTACACGCCACCTAGCACGTATGCCTCACTAAGCTTGTTTTACTACGTGCCACAATGTTAGGTAAGTGCTCACACTCTTTGTCCTGTCTAATCGGAATGTTTTCCATTTTTAGTGCTCAAAATTCGGATTTATGAAAAAAAATTGATTCACGAAATCAGATTTTGGAGTTGTTAAGTGGAGATTCTTTGGGAAAATTATGGACAAGATGTTGTGGAAACTATGAGACTTTACAGAATTCAATTTGGACTTACGGTTTGTCCAAAATGACATTTTTAGTTAGCCACCCTTATTAGAAATGTGAATTCAGACCATTATGATGGGATTTTCTTTTTGCTTTTTTTTTTTAATTATTTTTGGTATACGCTTGTTTGAGGTTCAAAGTATGTTAAATGAGATTCATTTCGACTAGATATTGCTTTAATTGGAGTCCGTTTGGTCAAGTTGAGAGAGTTTCCGCAATTAGGGGCCGAAAAATCCGAATTTTAGGGTTTTTTTTATGCCGTTAAGCCTGATTTTGGTGTCACTCAATTGTAATTACTATAGAAAATGAACTTAAGGGTGTTGTAGAGCTAATGCTTTTGACATTCGTGAATCGGATTTACAATTTATCTGAACGAAATTTTTAAAGTTTAGCGCACAGGCTGTCCAATGCGCAATTAGTAGCTTTTTTTGCCCGTAGGTCTCGGGCTATCAACATTTACACATTGTTTAGTCAAGTCTTTCACTAGCGTAGTGTTTCTATAGCTTTTTAATGTTGTTTTTTTTTAAATTAATTTATTAGGATTTCAAGCTTTGCGTTGCGAGTAACTTTTATAAGTTGGATTTCGGCTTTTTAATGTGAATTATACTTTCTCTTCTAATATTTATAAAAACTCGTGCCTTAAAGATGAGTACGTATATTATGGTTGATTTTCTTGAAAATTTAAAGAAATGTGATGTTTAGATCATTGTTCTTGCATAAACAGAATCGAGCTATTACTACCCCTTTGATTATTTGACATGGCTTGTTGATGATTGTTTTATGTTGAGACTAAAATGCTATTTGAGGAATATGTTTTGAGGAAGGCTATGAATTTGGTTTGTGTAACTGAATTGTTGTGATTTTCTAGATTTAGTATTGTGGTTAAAGTTAGTGCTCATGTCCCTATGTTAGAACCTACTAAGGTAGGGATAATATGCATACTGTAAGGATGTCATCAAGCCGAACCGCCGACTAAAATAGGTGGTAGAGCTGAACAAGAGGAGTAAACTTGGTCGCCTTGTCACAGCGTTAAATGTGGTCATAGTTGGGGATGAGTACGGGATTATTCAATGGATAGACTATCGAAAATTCGTTTAATGAGATTAATCAATGGATTAGACCATTGGTTTGTTGTTATTATGAATTGACATTTGATTTAGTTTGATAGATGCATAGTAATTTCTCGATCCGTTAAGAAGAGATTGTATTTTTCACTGAGCTATGGTTGCTCATCCCTTTATCTCATTTGTCTTTCAGGTTCATCATCGAGCCAGCAAGTAGGATCAAGCGTATTTAGCTGCATGACTTTTTGGGGTAGTGGGGATATATATACATTTTTGTATAATTTGTATATAGTTGGTGAGTTTTGAGCTAGATGAGGAAAGACATGTGTGTATATCTTTTGATTTGATAGATGAGCTCTGACTTTTGTGAACATGTGACATTTTTATCAAATATATATGGAGGTATATATATGTGTATGGATATCAGGTTTTTCTCGAATTTTGTTTGAGACTGTGTCCTTTGATTCAAAAGGACGGCTATGTCATGCCATTTTCTTAGAGGATCGGGTGTAATACTCTCCACCTATTAGTTTAAGTTTTTGGATTGAACTTTCTAAAAGAGGGAAGAGGTTGGGGCGGCCGAGGAACTTTACTTTTTCTCAAAAAATTTTATTTATTTGGAGAAAATTATTGATTTTTTTTTTGTTAGTGTAGTTTAGGTGTTCATGCCAATTTTCAAATTTATATAGTCTTATCCATTCAAGTAGAGGTGGCAAAACGGGTACATTGACTCATTTTTCCACTCGTAATTGTTGTACGAGATTTAAAACAGGTTGCTCCGATTTTAGAAATGTGTTAAAATGACTGGTATTAAATAAAGATCAACTAAAAGCGGGTCTAAATGGATTCCGATTGGTGATATGGTTTCGGTTCCGGAGAATTCAAAGAAATTGAAATCATCATGCTGTGAGCTCTGCGATGCGAGTGTTTAGCTTAGTTGAAGCATTGATCGATCGCTTTCTAATCGTCATTGGTTGATTACTCGTTTGTTCATTTGGACGAGATGCGATGGACGGAGCTTGTTTTGCTTGTGCTTGAGCCAACTTGGTTGAGTTATTCTAGGGATGAATCGATGAATGATTCCACTGCTAGAAAAAGTGAGATTGTGGTTGGTTGGTTTGTACTTTATACTTTGGTCTGGAGCGACTTTCTTTGAATTCAAATCGGATTCTTTCATGGACTTGAGACATAAGTCGTCATGCGTCGAGGACACATAAGATTCTTTGAGGTACGACTATACAGTAGAATCCAGAAAGAGTTGTGATGGATGTGTTTGGATTCACTTGTAGCTTAGTTTTTAGAGATCCCGGTGGTTTCGGTGGCCGATGCGAATGTTCTTGCTTACCATGCAAGGATACTTCGCTAAGACTGATTCGCCGGCATTATTTGTTGGGTTTGCTCACGCACTCGCGATTAAGAGACACTCGCATGCCTCGGATATAAAGATGCAGTAGAAAAATGTTGTCTAGGAAACAACACCAATTCATCAGCTCCTCCACAAAAGCATCGCGAACCATTACCCCCTCAAATAGACCGGGCGGCCAGGGGAGATAGAAAGTAGAAATGGCGTCCAAAGTTCCCGTTACAGTTTTCTCTGAGGAAAGTACGGAACCCGGGACCAAGTCTTGGATGAGAGCTTTTGATGAGATCGTGCAGGCCCTTGAACATCAAGGTTGCCTTGTAGCCGAGTACGAAGGTTTCCCTCGAGAGCTTCGCGATCTGATCTTTGGCATTGCGAAGGAGCTCTTTGATCTCCCTCACGAGAGCAAGGTTCGGAACCCCGATAGCGCCTACTCAAAGGGTAACGTACCCCACTATCCTGGAACTCCTTTGCTTGAAGGTCTGAACTTTGATGGTGCTGAGAAACTTGATGTTTGGGAGAAGTTCACAGATCTCATGTGGCCATCTGGATCTGAGAATTCTCGTTTCCAGTACACCCTTTTCCCCCCTTATTTTTCTTTGGTGTTCCTCTCACAATGTTTAATGAACTCAATAAAGCCGTTCTTCATTCCCGCAGTCGTCGGTTTTTTTTTTTTTAGATGGATTGCCCGGGTCGTTTACGCGCATAACTGAAAATTAATAAGCTAAATTAGTGTGACTTAACAACTTTTCTTCTATACATTTATCATATAGTATTTGGTTACCAATTCTCATATGAGTCACTCAACGATGTTCATTTGATTTTTTTATTTGCCCCTATAAATTCAAGTGACTTATCAACTTTGTTCTGATTAAGTTACTATAGTTTTGTATTCCCAACTCTTATTTGCATTACTTTGGAGGTTATGTCTTCTTTCATTTACAATTTTCTTTTCTTATGTTTTGCCAACTTTGTTTTACCTTTCTTACCTATGCCTTAAACTTACCGACTCCTACATGAAATTACCAACTTTACTTTAAATATTATCAATTTTTCTCAGACAAGTTATCAACCAATTCTTATTCTCAACTCCCATTTGAGTTAGTTACTAACAAGTATTCACATACGATCTAATAAATTCAAGACCTCATAAGTCTATGTAAATAAAAGTTGGTAAGTGAGTGAAAAATAGCCGGTTTGCAAACTATAAAAAAGTTGGTTATTTCAGTAAAGTGTTGGCGAGTCACAGTCACTTTTTCTACCATCAGTTTTTGACACTTACCACTTTTTGAAAACTACCTCAGTAGAAAGGAATCCGTATTTTGGGCATTGAACGATAAAATTTTGCCTCTCCAAATGCTTCAATCGAATTGCAACGAAAGCTTCCCACTTATGATGATGCAGTAGCTATATCGAGTCTTCGCTAATAAATGGATTGTAAGAATCACTATATCAGTGAATAATGTTCCGTTTCGCTGTAGCAAAGCTGCTCATTCCTACGCAAGGGCCATCGCTAAATCGGAGAAACTGGTGAGGAGAATGGTGTTTGAAGGATATGGCGTGGGGAAATATTGCGACTCCCACACCGAGTCCACCACATACGTCTTGCCTTTCTTGAGGTACAAGAAACCCGGCGAAGAAGAGGTAATGCATATCCGGTTGCCCACACGGACAAGATCTTTCTGTCCATACGGCATCAGAACAATGTGAGGGGCTTGGAGGTGATGACAAAGGATGGAGAATGGGTCACCTTCGAGCCCTCGCCTTTGTCCTTCATGGTCATGCCCGGTGATGCATGCGTGGTGAGTCGCTTATCTATTTTTTCTCCGAACGAGTCGGGCAACAATGTGTTACTAATTGTGTGCCTGAAACGTAGTGGCCTTTAAGATTAGAATAGAAGCAATGTCAAGCGGCACAAAGGTACTTGAAATGAGGTTCACGGTAATCCGTAATTCTCTTTACATCTCGGTGGGCTAAGCAGAACCCGGAGATAGAAAGAACAGTATAGCCAGTAAACCAACACCTACACTTTATCTGACTTATTCGAAGCATTTTCTCTTATATGAGACGTATTGATCATACCACAACACGGGTTGGTGAGGTACTCGGTCGGCTTCTTCGCGCATTACACGGGGAAAATAGAGATACCCAGGAGCTTATTGACCAAGACCACCCGCAACAGTTCAAATCATTCAGTCATCTTGATTTCCTTCGTTTCTATCACAAGATCGATGGCCACACCAAGCTTCAGAGCCAGATCAAAGCCTACTGTGGAGTCTAGCCAAACGCACTGGTCATTGAAATTACATCTCAGCCTACTTCATGATCTTGAAGCATATATCTCGTATTGCTTGACTAAGAAGAACTTCTTCGGATCGTACTTCATCAAGTATGAAGAGAGCTGTGCAAGTGGTGGATCTTTTGGACAAGATGGTTTACTTTCCCTTTTTTCGTTTTTTTCCTTCCTTTAATCTCGCAAAGCATGCACTTTTACTTGTCATCAATCTCAAACCCGTATTTTTCTGTTACAATATGAATAATTGATATATGGGTCACTAAGTATAAATCTCTTTAATTGTTTTCTAAAACTTGAAAGAGAAAATTATATGAGGCGCAGAAGTGCCCGTTTAGAATTCCTTCCAAGTAAAGGTCATCAATGGGTGGTGGCTCAATCGCCCTGCCCTCGGCTGAAGCAGGCTTGGCAAGGAGTTTCGCGTTAGATAGCCCCAAATGTGCATATTTTGCTCAGGACTAACCCTGCCTAGCCCGAAAATTTCCTCATAAATGATATAATATGAGTGGGTTTGGGCAACACGTTAGACCCGACCTTTAGGCCCTTCCTCAATCGGGCCCATCCAATGATCACTTCTACTTCAGAGGAGTATTGGATTTATTCAGTATGAAAACGCAAAATTAGGTATAAATTCAATAAGGAAATGCATTGCAAAGTAAAAAAAGAAAAAGAAAAAAATGGAGTATATTTTAAAAACAGAAGAGAAAAGAGGAATGAAATATGTCGGGTGCTTGAGTTCCTCTTCGTTGTGATAAAAAATAATCTGGAAATTTCCTCTTCGTTGTGATAAAAAAATAATAATCAGGAAATCCAAAAGAAATTGATGTCAAGATATCAAATGTGCGGTGCGTAAAGGTAAAGGTGCATCAGTAAATAAAGGTCTTAGAATTGCTTCCCAAAACGCTCATCTGTCAAAATCCTTTGTCACCGAAGTTGGTCAGAAATTGTCAAATGATTACTATCAAGGAGTGTATAACCATTGCGTATTTATACTTCTTGTACGATCGTTCCAAGTAAGTTTTAAGAGAGATGACAACGATCCCATGCATATAGAACTAGCCATTCGAGTCTATTTCAGAATAATCATACAAAAAGTCATAAACTTATCGTATGGCAGCCAATTTAGTTTTAACCTTTCAATTGTGTCAGTTTAGTCTTAAACCTTTTGAAATTTTACAATTTAGGGTGCGCATGGCAACACTTTCACTTCAAGAATTAACTTTTGGTCAAAAGTTAATTTGTGATTACAAAAAAGCATTTGACAACAAAAAAAAAAAATTTGCTTCTTGAATAGAATTTCGTTTGGTAGCGGTGGGTGGCAATGACAACGTGCGGCAGTGATGGGCTGGGGTGGTCGGTGCGGTGATGGGTAGTGCTTGCCGCAACAAGCTATAGGCGACGACAAGCGATGGGGGGCGGTGGTCGGCGGTTGTTGGCGAGGGGCTATAGTTGGGGGTAGCGATAGTGGGGAGCAGTGGTCGGTGGTGGGCGATGGTCAGCAATGACGGCCGATCGAGGTCGGCGGAGGTCGGAGGTGGGCGACAACAGCGGAGGCGTGATTGAGAGAGAGAAGCGTTGAAAATGAAAAGAGGCAAAAGTGAAAGACATAATAGTGGTGTTAAGAAATTTCTACTTTTGAAAGAGGAGGAACTTTTTTTAACTTTTAGAATTGACTCAAAACAACTTCAGAAGTAGAAATGTAATATTGCGTACTAAACGGATTTATGCTCTAGAAGTACTTCTGGAGCAAAATCATTTCCAAAAATATTACCATGCGCACCATTAATTCTAAATCTATGATTAATTGGTCAAAAGGGTTACATTGGTAAATTATCAAAATATTTGAAACTGAATTGGCTTAACTAAAAGGTTGACAACTAATTTGGTAAATCATCATAAAATTTAGAACTAAACTGACACAATTAAAAAGTTAAGGATTGATTGGCCACCTTATAATAGATTTGGGATTTTTTGAACAAATTGACTAGTAATTTTCATATAGGACAATGCCACAAATGATTCTTGAACTTTGACATAATGTGCGATGTAGTTTCTGAACTTTTAATTTAACCAATATGATCCATAAACTTTGACTCAATGTGTAATATGGTCCTGAACTTTTATTCATGAACTTTTGGAACATATTTTACTTAGTTCCTAAACTATAGGAAGATGTTCAATATAGTTCTTCCATTGGTTCAAGTTTAAGGAATAAGTTGAACATATTCCAAAATTTTAGAAATCATATTGATCAAATTAAAAGTGCGGGGACCACATTGCATATTAAATTAAACTTTAAGGACTATATTGATCAAATTGCATGAAGCTTAGAAACTACATTACATATTAGATCAAAGTTTAGAGACCATTTGTATCATTTTGCCTTTTCATATCCTTAAAAGGGGTTAACATTAGAATCGTATGTTGAAGGGAATCTGGTTTCTTTATGTTTTATGTCGCCAGCCTAGACCCCAAGAGGGACCAATTAGACCAGGCCACCAGGATCATGACGAACGAAACAGATTTTGTAGCTCTACATTTCAAATTTCCCTTTGTATTCAAATACTAAATATTACGTCATGCCCGCGAATCGTGTCTAGCATCGCTTGCACCAATTTCTTGAAATTGTTCGATGCTCTCATCCAGAAGAAAAAGTCAACTCTCGAATGTTCGGCTAATTAATTCCTAGGCAAACGGACCCCCGGGGGGAAAAAAAATCCCAGCTAAACGTCATGCATTGATTTTGATTTTTTTTTTAAAACCATGATAACCCCACAGACGAAATCGCTATTTGAAAATTGAATTTAGTAATTGTGGAGTTACCGGTCGATAACCTGTTAATGCCACTGCTATGCATCAAACAAGTTTATTGATTTTGTTATCGCTAACACAAGCGTTAATTTCTTAGATAATGAATGTCGTCATCAATCATTCGACGCGGTTAAATAAAGCAATGGTAATTCCCGTGAGTACTATGTGTATGGCATGTGTATTTACAGAAGCTTCTAATTAAGGTGTAAACGGGTTGGTTGACTCATTTTTCCACTCATACTTGCTATGCTAGATGTAAAGCGGATTGCTCGATTTTTATGAAGGGATCTGGCTAGGATGACAGTGATCACGGTGGGATGTCAGGCATAAAATCAGAATTAGATCTCGTCATGATTGCTATATATATTTTGTCATTCACAACACTTACGATTGAGATTGCACCATTATACTATTATACCATGAGCTTCTCAAATCCCTTTTATAAATATGTTAGAATGGGTTGTAAGAAATAAAGATCAACTAAAATCGGGTCTAAATGAGCATGGATCGATGAGACGGTTTTGCAGAAATTGAAATTATGGCACGTGAGCTCCACGATGCGTGTGTTTAGCTTAGTTAAAGCATTGATTGATCACTTTCTGAGCTTCATTGGTTGATTACTCATTTGTTCATTTAGATTGTGGTTCGTTTGCTTGTACTTTATACTTTGGTCTGTCGTGATTTTCTTGGAATTCATATGGGATTCTTTCATGAACTTGATGTACTCTGTACGATTTTACTCTGGCATATTACTACTAATTTATAACTTGAGAATTTTTTTTCCTGTTTACTTTGTTTATAATCGGTTAGTTTGCTCTTTCAGTATTCTATATCCCATACGAGAATTAATTATATAATAGTCTTGGGTGACCGTAAGAGTAACAGCCTGTTCTGGACCAAAATAAAAAAAATAAAATAAAAATTATTATAAGGTCAATTCCTTCAAGAATGGTCACCCATAACATATTGTTATTCTTTATGTAAAGATTGTTATACTAGCAAAACTTTTTCCATATCAAGAGTAAAAAAATTGCTAAGAATTGGAGCTTGGGTTAGATCGGATTCGGCCCAGGTCAGGTCGGGTATGATTCGCTAAGATTGTACTTACATATGAAAAAAAAATGGTTAGTCCATTCTTTTAGAAACCTTATATGCTGAGTTTCATACTCCAAGGGACGGAGTTATTCTTAAGGGCAGTGCTCGTATGTTTCGGACAATTAATCTTACTTTTCTCATCTTTTCCAATAGATTTCCAACAATTCTTATTTTCACGTTACCTAATATTTTTTTAACAATCTTAAGGATAATTGCCTTGTGAATTTCCAAACAGGAACTGCCACTTTTGGAATCGAACAAGGACTCAGAGATAGTGAAGGATGACTATCGTATATTAGTTGGCGGATTGTTTTGTGACCTTATTGAGCATCAACACAAAACATCTCTTGGGCATTTTGGTAAGGTTTTGAAGTGTCAGGTAAAATTGTTCTTTGAGACTTCGATACCTATGTTTGTTTTTTTGAGAGGAGGTTGGACGTTTGTGGGCGTTTCTTCTCTTAAGTTTGTGATTATTATTTTGTATGGAAGTTCCGGTGAATTCCTATTGTGTGTTGTCTTCGAATTTGACTAATGGAATCAAGCATATTGAATGAATCTGTGGTTCTATTATCCTTGCGGAGAATGCATGCTTTTTCCAATACCTATTTACAGAAATCTTTAAATCAGCTTGTGATTCTGTCTGGCTGCTTAGAAAGCGAGAACAAGAACATTGGGAAAGAAACGGAATGGTAATTAGCTAATCTCTTTTGTTTTTAAGTAATATTTATGGGATTAGTTGTTTGGAGATGTCCATGCTGATATGCTTAATGTTAGGATTCGACGCACAAAGTAAAGCGTAAAATAAGAAAGAGAAATCGATACAAGGTTTTATCTTGGTTCACCTTTAAATTAGAGCTACATCTAGTAGATAATTCCATATTAATAACACTCGCACCTCTCGTTACATCACTTAATTACAAACGAAAAAGAGTATGCATATTTCTATCGAACCACACCCCAATACTTAAATGAGTGCACACATGAGCTTGTGTTGGTCTTTGGTTGCGTGACTTTGTGAAGCTTACTTTGGAGTGCGGTGCGGACCTGTGCCTATGTGTATGCTCGAACGTGCTGGTATTTGCTTCATGTCGATGTGTATGACTAGCAAGTGCATGAAGGTGTGAGTATGCTCTCCCATCCACGCACATATATTAGTGAGGCACGACTTCCTCACTGTGCATTGTTTTCTTTCATTATTATCTATTGGATCGGTTCATTAAAAGCCAAAACAAGAAACTATTGTGTTAAGTAATCGCTCTCTTTCACGTTAACTATTTAAGTGAAGAGATAGGAAATCGATATATATTAATCTCTTGGTTATTATTTATAATCAGAGGGTAAAGTTTATGCAAAATTTGGCTTTCTTGTGATGTGTCCATGTTGGATGTCAAAGGAAATAACAAGATTTTTCATCAACTTGGCATTACATGATTTATGTTTTGCTGGGGTATGGTTTGTACTCTCCTACAACATGAAAGCACGTGGGTTTCGGTCAGGAGGACAATTGCAATGTTGCACCTAATAATTTCTCGTAGTCTATAAGAGCTATTATGCTATGGATGTGTTTGATTTTAGCTTTTATTTTCAGGGATGCGTTCAATGGTTTCGATGACAGATGCAGATGCTTTGATGACATGCATGGATACTTCGCGAAGATTCGGCTGGCATTACTCGTTGGGTTTGCTCACGTAACTCGCAATTAAAAGGCACTTTTTTTTTCTTTCTGATCGAAATATTAAAAGACACTTGAATGCCTCCAAAATGAAGACGTAAAAAAGCAAATTGCTGTCCAGGATAACAGGACTAGCCATTCGCGTCTTTTCGAAATCATATTTCCGGGCAACCCCAACTTCTTTTTAACATATTATGTCGCCAGCCTTCGCCCGAAGAGGGATCAATTTAGGCTCCGTTTGTTTCACGAAAATGTGATACTTTCGAAAAATATTTTCTAGGAAGTCATTTTTCAAGAAAATAATAATATTTTCCGGTGTTTGTTAATACTTAAAAATGAATTGGAAAACAATTTCGTCGTTTGTCAAGAAATTGATTTTCGGCGACAGGCGGTGGCCGGTGGAGGAAGAAGTACGAGAAAAGAAAAAGAAAAAGTGTGAAAGAAATAAGGAAGAAAAGATGAGGAAAATGTTTTCCTCTTTTCAAAATGAGGAAAACATTTTTCACACTTTTCAAAAAGATTTTTCCATAGAAAAAAATGTTTTTCAGGATTAGCCTATTTTTCACCCCTCAAATGCTGGAAAATCTAGAAAATATTTTTTAGGAAGTTATTTTTTGTGAAACAAACGGAGCCTTAGACAAAAACATAATTTGGCCGTTCCAACATTCCCAACTTCCCTTTCCTACTCCATGTCGGTATCGATATCGTGCCGTGCCCGCGATTACGCCTAGCTTTGCTTGCTCCAACTTCTTAAAATTTGTTCTTTGTTCCCTTATAATAAGAAAGAGTCAACTCCCGAAAGTTTGGCTAATTCAGTCCTAGGCCACGTCATGCATTTGATTTTGATGTTTAAAAATATGATAACCCCATGGACGAAATCAGCATTTGGAAATTGATTTTATTAAAATTATGGAGTAGCACCAGTCGATAACTAAATAAAAAAATAAAAAAAAAGTCCTAAACCTATTACATTTGTGCTAATTCAATCATAAACATTTTAATTTGACCAATTTAGTCATAAATATTTTGACAATTTGCCAATTTGGTCCTATTGACCAGAAATCGATAATGTGAATACCAATCATTCTACATGGGCTGGCGTGGATAATTTTTTTAATTTAATTTTCTTTTTTCTCTTTACTTTTTTTCCTTGTACGGGCAAGGATACTGGCGACCCTCACCGGTAGCAAAGGCCTCACCAATAATAAAAATAATTTTAAAAAATTATTCACATCAGCGTCGATCGTGTCACATAAGACAACTGGCGTACACATCAACGATTTTCGGTTATTATAACTGAATTGACAAATCGTCAAAAGGTTTAGGACTAGATTGGTCAAATCAAAATATTTAAGACTGAGTTAGTACAAATGCAATAAGTTTATGACTTTCTTGATAATCTCCTCTTCGATAACCTGGTAATGCAACTGTTGTCCGTGCATCTAAACTAATACATCAATGTCCTCCTCCCACTTTGGAAATTTCGGCGCCTTCCACTCGTTGCTATGCTAATGGAAATAAAAGACAACGCACAGTAGTTCACAGGAAAATAGGAAGCAAGGCCGACCTAAGTAATAAAGTAACTCCTACAACAATGTCCTACTCCCGCTCGCTCGTTCGCTCAACTTTTCGTGTCAGGTTCGCGAAAGACACGATTCATTCGCTCCTATAAAACGTAGGACAGCCGTCGGTAGCAAAACATTGTTAATAAATGACAACACTTTATCAGCTCCGCTATGAGAAGGGGTATCGAACCATTAAACCCTTCAAGTTTGGAGCGGACAGAGGAGCTAGAAAGTAGAAATGGCGTCCAAAGTTCCTGTTATAGTTTTCTCAGAGGAGAGTATGGAACCCGGGACCAAATCTTGAATGAGGGCTTCCGAAGAGATTGTGCGGGCTCTCGAAAATCACGGGTGCTTCGTAGCCGAGTATGAGGATTTCCCTTCGGAGCTTCGCGAACTGATCTTTGGCGCCGCGAAGGAGCTCTTCGATCTCCCTCACGAGACCAAGGTTCGGAGCCCCGATAGCGCTTACTCAAAGGGTTACATAGCCCACTATCCTGGAACTCCTTTGCTTGAAGGTCTGAACCTTGATGGTGCTGAGAAACGTGAAGGTTGTGAGAAGTTCACAGGTCTCATGTGGCCGTCTGGGAATGCTCGATTCTGGTATACCCTCTTCTACCCTTTTACCACCCAAAAAAAAAAAAACACGTATTTGAGGCACGGAATAATACAACTTTGGCCCTCCAAATGTCTTTAATAAATTGTAACGAAAGCTTCATGTTTATGACGATACAGTTGGAATTCCGAGTCTTTACTAAGTAAGTCAATTTTTTATATCGATCTTATTAGTAAACATTTTTCCGGTTTGCCGTAGCAAAACAGCTCATTCCTACGCAAGGGAGATAGCTAAATTAGAGAAAGTGGTAACGAGGATGGTGTTCGAAGGCTATGGCGTGGGGGAGTATTGCGACTCTCACAACGAGTCCATGACATACCTCCTGCGCATCTTGAAGTACAAGAAACCTGGCGAAGACGAGGTTAACATCAACCCAGTCGCCCACACGGACAAGACCTTCCTGTCCATACTGTATCAGAACAATGTGAGGGCTTGGAGGTGATGACGAAGGACGGAGAGTGGGTCACCTTCGAGCCCTCGCCTTCATCTTTCATGGTGATGGCTGGCGATGCGTGCGTGGTGAGTCAATTATCTATTATTCTCCCCGAACTAGTCGGGCCCCACAGATTATGTGCCTGAAATATAGTGCACTTTAAATTAAGAACAGAAGCAGGGTCAAATGGCACATAGTTAGGTAGTCTAGGTACAAACTTTGAAATGAGGTACATGACATGAAATTATACTGAAGTTTTTATTTTCTTTAATTGTTAGATGGCTGGCTAACACTATACTGTTATATGGTTTATTTGTATGCATATGGGTTGTTAGGGATGGAGCAACGGAAAAATTAAAGCGTGCTACCATCGGATCAACGTGAGAGAAGATGGGCTGTTAAGGTACTCGCTCGGCGTCTTCTCGTATAATACAGGGACAATAGAGATACCAAAGGAGCTCATAAACCGAGACCACCCTCAACAGTTCAAATCATTCAATCACGTTGATTTCCTTCGTTTCTACGACAAGAGCCAGGATCGAACCAAGGGTCAGTGCCTCATCAAAGCCTATTGTGGAGTCTAAAGCCTATTGTGAAGCTATTGGGGCACGGCATGGTTATCGAATAAAATTTCAGCCCAAGTTCATGATCTTGCAGCATGTATCTTTGTATTGCTTGGCCCGAAAGAACTTTGTAGTACCATATTTAAGTATGAAGGCATGTATTGTACAATATTTAAGTATGAAGCATGAGTTGTGGTTGTCGCGACCTGAAAATTTTCATTTGAAAGGCTAACGGATTATTAGGTTAATTGACTACCTAATTCAGACCCTCCCCTCCTACCGAATCGCAACTTAGGTTCTTTTCATGCAAAGTTTATTCAATTTGGAGGCCGCCACTATCGTTCTTGTAGGTCGATTAGAAACCTAAATAAATTAACGGAGAATTAATTTATTTCTACGAACCAGAGAAAATGAGTCCGGAGACTTGATTACATTAATTTGGAAAAATTAATGCCCTTTTGGTACCAATTTTCATGAAAAAATCCTTTTCCATTGATGATTGTGAATTGAATGACT
The DNA here is from genome assembly GCA_019149425.1 of Psidium friedrichsthalianum. Taxonomy (NCBI): domain Eukaryota; kingdom Viridiplantae; phylum Streptophyta; class Magnoliopsida; order Myrtales; family Myrtaceae; genus Psidium; species Psidium friedrichsthalianum. The sequence goes on from JAGVVM010008990.1 coordinate 20,761, forward strand.
TTTCCTTTGAAAATGACATGAATGACCATGTATCTGCAAAATGATTTTTTTTTTTTACCCTTTGGATTAAATGACGACTATTATGAAAACATGCCTTAAGAGTTATCATCCAATTTAATCTAAGAAAATGATTTCTCAAAGTCTTAACTTATATTGGATGATGTTTATGACATAAAATGGACTTTTGGCATGATTAACTATGAAAAAAGGAGAATTATTTTTTGGGAGGTTTTTTATTTAATGAAGCAAACAATCAAAATACAAAGATTGAACAAAAAATAAACAAAAATGCCATAATATACCTTTTAATTTTGATTTTTCCGATAAATTCACTTATTCCCAAGATCTAGGCTAGAGAAGAATTTTATCCGCTACGTCCTCGGAGATTCGAGCCAGTATGCGAATAATTGTATAGAATAACATCGTCCCTTGTTACCAAAGGGCAGAACACGAAATTCTATGCTAAATTGCCGTCCCATTCCACAAGATCGTGGCTAAGGCATGCAATTTATTTTCTGAAGGGACAAGGCACAAGGGAGCATATATTATGGGCATGTTTGTTTATAAATGTGCAAACTAGATAAACAAACAACGACTAAACATGCATGACCAAATATAAACAATGATGGACCGTCTTATTTAAATTTTCGAAAATTGAGAGGGGTGATTGAAATTGTGAGAGTGGGGGCCACCTTTCCTCATCCAAAGTTCAATTTTGGTTTGAGAAAATTATCTTTAACGATTGGAAATTAATTCAGATAATTCTCAAAAATCGGATAATTATCCAATTCAAACAATTCTCATCCATACATCAAATAACCGCAAGACATAAGATGATTCAACCAATTTGATGATTATGAGATAATTATCCAGAGTAAAGATTATCCAAGACAAATTAGATATTATCCAATTCAGCTCAATCCTTATCTACCATGGTTCATATCCTTTCAAGTCCAAAAATATCTCTTAGAATTTCTAACAATTTGTTAAGATAAACTTTCCCAAAAAGATATCTCCTCATTAAAAAACAATCTTATCCACAAGATATAAGATTATGCAGAAAATCCAAATTGATATGCAATCAGACCGAATAGGTTAAGAAATATTTTAAAAGATAAGAAATTATACATGAATATTGCCTTTTCCTTATCCAAGTTGGACTGAAAATTTCGTACCTGAGATGGAACAATGGACCGATCAGTTAGGATTTGTTTCGCACAAGGGACAAGGTGAATTCGTAGCTGCAAATTGCATCTTTAAAAGCAGCAAGCAAATCGCCCCAAAGCGAGGAGATTAGCCCTAATTGTGAGCCAAAAATCTTGTATTGCTGAGCAAAAAATTATGCACCAATCTAGCAGCAAAACGCTCAAGAATCAGCTTTATGTAACGACCAAAGAGGAAAGAGATACGCCTAGAGCAAGAACAGCCAATCAGCGACAAAATCTGCAGAAAAAATCCTACATTGAATTGTAAGGTAAAAAAGGGGCTAAAAAACAGCACTGTTTTTGCACCAAAACAGTGGACAAACAGCACTGAATAACAGGAAACAGCGCTGAATTATTAATAAACAGTTCCGGACAGCAGATGGGCAGAAGTGAAGCAAGAGCAGAACTCGAGCTATGCAAGGATAAAAGCGAGAATTTTTTTTTCCCTTCTCCTTGTCACTTCTCTGCTCTTGTATTCAACTTGGCTCTTATGTTACACCCGCAAAAAAGACAAAAACCCCCTCTCTTAGGTGTACTGTGATCAAGAAAGTGTGCCTGAGCAATGGATCCAAGATGTGCCGACCTCCCCTCTCTTTTCTTCTTGATTTCTCTGAAAGTGAATGCTCAACGTCCCCCCCTGTCCAGAGAGAGAAAAAGAAGACTCCTTCTCTCTCGGGTCTTTCGAATTTCTCCCAGTAATTTCCGTTTGTGTGGCCTCTCCAATATGGCCGTATATTCAATGGTGAATGGCCCTATCAACCCTAAGCTTAAGTTAGCTTATATAGGCACAAGGGTGAATTCTAATGAACGTAGGATTAGACTCCGAGCATAGGATTAGTTCAACCGCAGGATCCAAAATTCTAATTTTTAAAGAGTTTCATCTCCTTAAAACTCTTAAAATCAGATTTTTTCAAAAGTCATAATGGACTAGAATAAATCTGAAAAATAAGTCCAAAAAAAACTCTCATAATTTTCTGACACACTCATTCCTAGCCTTAGCGAATTTCTCAAGCTTGCTCGGATCCATTGCTCGTCAATTTAAGCTCAATTCTCAACGTCGATGCAAAATGCAATGTAGCAAAAAATAAAATGCAATGCATGGAGAAATATTTTTGGTGAATAATTCTCAATTTTGTGTAATATGAATGAAAAAAGAAAAAACAAATTTAGGTTAGTCAACAGTAGCCACCTGTTGTAGTGGAGGCAAGAAGAGGTTTCGCTCAAAAGACCAAATTGAACTAAATTTTGACATGCAAATTGAAAATGAATGATGTATATATATATATAATATATATATATAATATATTTTTTTTTTTTTTGCGGGACTTCAATCCCATTTTTATGCAAATGAAGTTGATGAATGATATGCAGAACTATAAATAACATGTGTGAGACTTCTATACTCCAAGTAAAATGGAGTAAAAACCTACACATGGATCGCATATGGAGATATTGTCTTACCAAACGCCTCCATAATGCTGGTGATTCTCTTGAGTTCCAAGCTTCTGTTGTGGAGCAAGGATCTCAAGATAAGGGGGGACCTATCTGGTTATCAGAAATCTCATTCTGATGCAAGACAGCCGCAAGCTATGTAATGGAGAGAAAGTGCTTGAGGTATGGTTCAAGCTGCACTTTTTGTCTCTTGGACCACCATTCGTTTGAGAGGCACCATGAGACGGTTTAGATAGCATGCTTTCTGAAATCACGAGAGAGGTCGATCGTGAGTCACGTATAGGTTTTTGAGATCAAGATCACAGAGAGCAGCGTCGACGTGATTTGATAAATATAATGATTAAGAACACAAGAGCAGCGTCGAGTGTTGAACTGTGCAATATCATGAGAGCAGGGTCATCATGAGTTCAGGTAAATACTAGATCAGACACGAGAGCAGGGCGGATCTGTTGATTGATAAAGATGGAAAATTAAAGAACAGAGAGTAGGTCCAATCGTGAACTGATAAAGAAAAGATCAGAACACAAGAGTAGGTAATTGTGAACTGATGAATATCTCATGAGAGCAGGTCGATCATGAGTTGGATAAGAGCGAAATCACAACTAACCATTGGTAGAGCTGTCATTGAAAAAGGATTAGAAAACCTCTACCTGGATTTTCTGAGGCATGAGTCAAGAATAGATAGGCGACTGCAATACCTGCATTGTTCACTTGAAGTATATAAATTGCGCATACAAAACCAATGTAATGCGAACATGCATTCATAAAAATCACACTTCATCGAAGAAGGGTGGATACTTGAATGATCGTTACTGTGCCTAACCAAAAAAAGAAAGGATTCGAGTACCTTGAAAATCATCAGTATTCATTCTCTGGAAAGGTTCAGGTTGAAGACGACTTACCTGAAGGAATTGGAGGTGCTTGGTGGGCACGTGCTAGCAGGATATGTTCATTCAACAATATCGGCGAACTTTCGAGATCCTTGGGATGCAACTTGAACATCGGGAATGACATCTAATCAGAGGATTGTCGAATAACACATGCAAGTCATATGTGCTGAAAATTCATCAATTGAGGTTCATGCCAAAAACTACTAAGTGAGTTAAGAAACATTCTATGTATGATGTAGTAAAATCAAATAATGTGGATTATGCAATAACACTTTTGTCAAGTTTGCATACCAAATTCTATTTAGGGGAGGTCATTATTCATAAGGGCCTCGAAAAAAAATGTAATTTGAATAGGGGACTTCAGTTTCAAAAAGGGGCTTTCTCCTCACTCTCGAGGGGGAAAAGCTGTTTATCATAGCTGCAGGATTCAAAGAAAATCAAATCAATTATACCATCATCGCATCTCGACAAGGGTTTGAGTATCTCGCAATTGGTCCAAACGAGCCGATCTGGAGGTCTTGATGAGGACTGAATGTAGGCGGTTCAATGGGTTAGCAAATGTGGACTCTTCGTCGAGTGCAAAGCCATTGAAAAGGAACTCTTTATTATCTGATCTGGGTTACAATGTCAAGAACTCTGCAAAAAGAGAAAGAAATAACTTGCTAGGTACTCTTTCGAGCAATACGTTAAAATCATTCAACTCTATATAACTTAGTGCAGTAAATCTGAAGAGACTTTCAAGAGGCTATAACGTGGTAAGATTAGGGAATGAGAAAACAAAAAGGGCTGTTTAGTCAGAAGTATATAGAAGGGCTTCACTTGAGTTGATGACATGAGACTTGCCTAATCGATCTTGAAATGTGTATAGGATAATCTCAAAGGATCTCATCATTGCCTGAGGGATGTAAGCTTTTGCTAGGAATTGCAACTTGCAAGCTGAATTCTCTAGGGAAGTCTTCTTTACAACCAGTCCCCATTGTAGATTTACAAGGAAAAGTAAAATACAAAAAGTACGTTCAAAGTTCGAAAATACTTTACAAAGAACAAAGATTGAACGGGCATGGCCCTTGCTTTTGATAGGAAAACTTTGCTTTTTACGCCCCAGGAACTTTGGGAATCAGCCTTGTATTCTACTCCAAAAGCCATCCTTTTTTTTTGACCTCTTGAAATTTGTGTTTTTGCATCGTATGATTTTTATTTTTCCTGATGTCTCAATTTTTTGGAGCGGGGTCCCTCTTTTCTTTTAGATGCACTTGATTCTTTGTTTTTTTGACCAATCTCATGATTGGAATAATTTTCTTGTAAGGAATTACAAACAAAAAGATATTTTACAAACATGATGCTAGACATTCATTAAAAAAAATACATAAAAGATTGAGCTCACAACCGAGAATGACT
>JAGVVM010008991.1:0-18889 GCA_019149425.1 Psidium friedrichsthalianum
AATTTGGCCAAGGGACTTTAAAGCCTCAAAACTCATTTTAAATGCTGACCAAACACGGCCTAAGTCATTGATGCCGACTTGTTTTCGTAATTTTACATTGGGATGGGAAATCTTTTTGAAACTTACTGTAAGACTTTGAATAAGTTTACGTAGAAGATTAACCAACAAGTTTGGATGGCAAGTTAGGAAATCGACAAAATCGTTGGGGGTAAGTAGTAATTCTATCGAAAAGCTACCTCCCAACTCACTCGGTGCGCAAAGGAAATAATTTAATCAATACAAATTCGTCGCTTGAAGACTTTTACAAATTGGAAAAAGAAAAATTCCGTCCGTAAGCATGTGGGGCTCAACTTTTAGATACCATGACCATGAGAAAAATTTTTTTACTTCCAAATGGTAGAAAACCACGTGTCAATAGTCAAGGAATGAATGTGTGAATTATACGGAATATACATACGACTATTTACACCATCAAATTTAATAAATATTAGATCATTTAATTGAATTTTGAATTCTACGTGACATAATTTATGAGGTTAGCTGGGCTATGCAATAAAAATTTGATTGACAGAAACGTTATTTAAATGTGATTTATGGAAACAATTCAATAGGATCCGATATTGAAACACTAATATCCACCCGCATAATTAACAAGTCATTGATTTCCTCTTGGTTAGGGAACTATCATAAGTATAAATTTGAATTTTCTTTTTATTTTCTAGCTTTATCAAAATGTGGATCGCTTTATCGAGCCAGCACATTTTTTCGATTCATCTCCTCGTCCTTTGTCCCTGGACAAGAGAAATTTGGTCAAATCTGAGACCGAGCATCGTGATATCACCGATAAATTAGTTCTGCAGTTGTGGCTGCTGGACTGATGAGAAGAAATTCGGTCGGTTTGTCTCTGCATCTTTGGGATTTGTGTTATCGTGTAGAACTTGTTTGACATTAGTACGGTGGAGTCCGTCCTCTGCTTGTAGTTTGACCCCGCAAATGCTAAGCATGCCCTGGAATGTTACCAATCTTCTTTTGACATGAATGATATGAACCCACCGAATGTTAGAAATCACGAGATCCCATCGAGAGTCCGAGCGCTATTGGGCCTGTTAAGTATTGTTTTGCTTTCTCCCAAAATTTATAACACTAAAGTAACTTTTAAGGAAGTGTAATACATATTGCTGTCTAATGTCTGTAGGCCTCCGGTGCCTCTGTGGGAGAAAGCGCAAGAGAGAGCGAGCAAGCGAAAGGGTCCATGGCGTTTCTTATTTTTCCCCGAGTTATTGCTTGTGCAATTGTGGCTGCTGGAAAGAAGAGAAGAAACCAGGTTAGTTTTCTCTGCACCTTTGGTATTTGTATTATGATGTAGAACTTCTTGGACATGAATACGGAGGAATCGGTCGTCCTCTGCTTATAGTTCGACCCCACAAATGCTGAACATCGTCTGCAATGTCACAAATCTTCTTTGACGGGAACGATTGAACCTCTGAACGTTCAAAATCACGAAATCCTGTCAAAACTCCAAGCACTATTGAGGTTCTACGCTGGGCCTGTTAAGTGCTGTTTTAATATCTGTCGGAACCATAATTTTTTTTTTTAATCGCTTTTTTCTGTTTCGCCAGAAGCCAAAGACTTGGTCTGAAAAACCATGTTTACTGTGTGAAGTGGTTTAATTTCCTTGATTTAACAGGAATCGTCTTCTTCTGGTGGAATCATTCATGAAGTATTCTTGAGTTTTAGAGGTAAAGATACTCGCACAGAATTCACGGATATCCTGTATAACAAGCTGAAAAATGTGGGGATGCAGGTCTTTAAGGACGACGAAGACCTCCGTCCCGGAAAAGAGATCAATAAGGGGCTAAAAGATGCAATCAAGCTGTCAAGGATCTCGATAGCCATATCTCCAAAGATTATGCCTCCAGTAAAAGTTGCCTCGTGGAGCTGGTACAAATGTGGGAGTGCAGAGAATCAAATGGACAGATAGTCATCCCTATTTTCTATAATGTTAGTCCCTACGCTGTAAAACACCAGTCCGGGGCTTTTGCAACTTCCTTTGAGAAGCATGAGGCAGATGAAAAGGTCGATTCAAATACCATTAAACACATGGAAGGAGGTTCTTCAACAGGTCGGGGTACTAAGCGGATTTGATCGGGCGCTCATAAATGGGGGGTAATTCTTTTACTTCTGATCTCTTTTTTCTTTCCTAGATAAATGAAAAAGGAAATAGGTTTACAATGATGTGAGAATAAACCTGACCATTTTCTAAAAAAGGTTATATATTAATCATATCGACGATGATGCATGCTAGAGAGATCTTCAAGGTTATTCTTGTGAAATGGATCGATGATTTAACAGGTTAGAAGTTCTGGATGCCTAATGAATAACTGGTGACTCAATTAGAATGGCCAGTTGAAAATTGGCTCGACTCATCGCGAACTGCGAGTTAGACCAGCTGACCTGGTCCTCCACGCTCTGGTCATTTCCCCTTGGCTAGAACTTTTATTATGCAGATGGCATGATATCAATGCCAAAATTGCTATGTGCACTATAACTTGCTCTCCACTTACATTGGAGATTCCCCTGCCCCTGTTGGTTGATTTAATTTTCATCAGTTCAGTCCCCACTTTTTGATTTTTGTCCACTCTTTAATATTTTTGGGGTAACTCTGTTGCATCCTTGTGCTTCATCACTCCTGTTTTGCAGAAATGTGACCGACCTCCTGGAAAAGTTGTTACACGTGTCTGTCAGGAGTTGAAGAAGGATGACCTACGCGTCACCGACAAACTGGTTGGTATCGATCTTCATGTTCAAGACGTGATGGCAAAGCTTGGTGTCGTCTACAGCCAGGGACAAGCGACGAAAGTATGTGGAGAAGACGTGCGTGTCATTGGAATATGCGGGATGCCGGGTGTCGGAAAGACTACACTTGCAAAGGTTGTCTACAACAAGATGCATAAGTTGTTTGATGGATGTAGCTTCCTCGAAGTTAAAATTCGGAAGGAGTGGAGGGTTCCCAAGATATGTTGATTGCTGACCTTCAAAAAGGAAAGCGTGCAGTACTTAGATCTTCTGGCGATGGTATCAAAAAGATATCAAGCCTCTTTAGTAGAATGAAGGTTCTCATTGTGGTTGACGATGTGCGCAAAGATGAACAGATTGAAGAATTAGTTGGGAAGCTTTCTTGGTTTGGTCAAGGAAGTAGAATCATTGTGACCACAGATAGAAGAGACGTTTTAAAGGTTTTCGACGGTGGAGCAGTTGAAGAATGCAGGGTTGAACCGATGGAACATCACCATGCTCTTCAACTCTTTCGTAAGTATGTATTTCAAGGGGATGCTCCCTCAGATGTCCCCGAGTACGAATCCTTGTCCAGAGACATCGTCAAAGCTATTGGAGAGCTTCCTATGGCTATTGGGTTTCAGGCAAAATATTTAAAGAAAATGAAGGAAATAGAATTATGGACAAGTAACCTGAAGTACTTGAAAAAACACCGACAAGACAAAAATGTAGCTATCTTTGAGGCCAGTTACAATTTGTTAGATTTTCGCACAAAGATTATATTCCTTGACATAGCGTGCTTTTTTATTGGAAAGGATGAGCGGATTCCCCCTTACATGTGGGTGGAATGGGATTGCGATCCTCCTAGAGAAATAAAAAACCTTCGTGACATGCATTTCTTGGAAGATGGAGATAATAAAAAACTAAGAATGCATGATATGTTAAGAGACTTCGGCAGGAAGCTTGTCGAGGGGAAACCTCTTCATGAGCGCTGCAGGATTTGGAATGACAGTGATGCACTTTCCATTCTGGAGGATGGTAAGGTAAGTTTCAAAGCCAGGGGCATCAACAAAAGCTTTCCTTCGTTTATTCATTCTCGCAGGGAAAAGAAAGGGATTTATTCTTAAACACGATCTAGAGAGAGCAGTGGATACCCACTGGTTCTGTAATTTTGATTTGTCTCTCATTTTGTTAAAAGGAGTAAGAGAAATTATAGTTTTTCAACTTACTCATACGTTTTTCCACAACAGAGACTTGACAGGTTCATAACGGTGTCCACTGGGGATCCAAAAACATGACAGTCCCCGACTTGTCGTATTTGCCAAATCTAAAAGACCTATGCTTGAAAGAGGTTGAGCAGCCAAAAGGGGGGTGGTTATTGAATCTAATCACCCTAGCAGGTGCGAGTTCTCTCTTCTCCTCAAGTCATTCTACCAGATTTATCGGAATGTGTTGAAGTGGACAGATACCACTAGGCTACCCATCCGTATCTTACATTCTTCTGGGTCAGTGGATGGATAGTCTCTGTACTGTACGAACTTAGTAATGTACTTTCGAGTCTTCGACAGGACGTCTCCTTTATAAGAAGCTGGAAGGCGGCCTCGCTAATGTACATGCTCGAACTCTGTTTAGAATTATTTCTTTACCCGAACAAAACAACGTTGGATCTTGTCTTTCGCATGAATTCCTTATGTGATATGGCATTGGATCTGTGCAGGGCCTTTACTTTTCGTCGGCTCTGCTGGTGTTGATTATAGGATGGCGTTGCGAAATGGTTGTGACAGTAGAGCTCTTAGAAGGAATTACATTGTGAAATCGAATCAGGATGACTGCTATATTGAGTTGAGAGATGCGTCCTTGAATTGATCTGCTGCTTGGAAAAGGATACTCCCCCATCCATCCTTCTCCTCTCCTCTTCGCATTCGATTTTCTTCCCTCCCATCTCTGGATAGAAATCCTGGTTCATGGTGATGGCTCAACGTCTTCCGATCAGAATCAATGCTTGTATCCATCTACAAATCCATGAATAGCAAGAAAGATTTGTACAATTTTAAGGTATTCTGATTCGCTAGAGATATTAACTCATGAATAACTAAAATTATCTTTTGAATTAAATGCGATTAATAGATTTTGAAGGAGCAATGTGGAAATCTACTGCAACGAGTTTTAGTGGGCATAGAGTTCAGTAAATTTAGCATATATATAGAACTAAATTTAAATCATGAAATCTGATGGATCCCACCATTCATAATAGTGGTGCAATTTAGCGTGTGCTTAAAAGGTCCGTATTTCAATATTTTTAGGGTGCATCGTAGAGATAAAAGTCCAATAAAGGAACATCTAGATGTCCCAAATGAGTTGGGAAAGGCTAGCGACCCAAAAAGAGAAAAGGGAATTCGAACGATGGGCTTTAGCGGCCCAATTCACCACTTTGTTTGGTGATCTATAATAGTGGGCAAGAGAAACGGACTTAAAATGCCTCATCAATTAGTGACTCCGACTCTTATTGCACTTTTTTCCCCAACAGTTCATTCATGATTTCAACACAATCAGTTTCTAACTCCACTAGACTCTGTCTTGTTAACTCAAGCAGCTCCGAGGCTTCGATTAGCGCCAAGAATTTCATCTGAGTCGGCGATGACTATGGTATTTTCATAGCAAATCTATTTAGGAAACATCTTTATTGTCTTGGAGGACTTCGAGATCACACCTTCTATGGTGCCGTCCAAAAAAGCTCCGTTGGTGTTAATTTTCAAGGTAAGAGGCTTGAAGGGATCAATTTCTTGAAATGATGAGAACTAATTAGTGAGAACTATTGACTTGTAAAAAACGCAATGTGCTTTTATTTCTAAAAAAGTCATTTTGGCTACTTTCACCACTCTTTGAGAAATACTTACCTGAATTCGAATACAATGGATGAAACGAATTTAGAAGTAGAAATTTTTACTAAGTAAATTTTTATTTCAGAAGTTAAATTATCAAACGAATTTTTAAAAAAAAAAGTAATTTTGGAAAAAAATTCACTCCCATATCATGTGCCTTGAGAGATACCTGGGTTTGAATGCAATGTGTCAAATAAATCGCGACCGTTAATCTTATTGGTCCCATGTGTGGACCAAGTGAGCCCACCTGCCACCCACAAGATCAACGGCCGAGATTCAATCTGTCCAGGAAGAACTTCCCCCTCTTTCATGCTGAACGGGTACTCTTTGGCCCGATGCGCAGGCGACATTCCCAAAGTCAACACTTTGATCATACCCAGTCCCGAGGAACAATAATCTGACCAGACCCAACACCAGATTCCTCATCTCTCTTTGATGATCGTCTGCTGCATCTGATCCGAAGCGAAGAACGAACTCACCAGTGATTTTAATGGGGTTCAAGTTCAACCTGTACGGCTCTTCCTTCGCATGGTGTTCATCTTGCCAGCCACCGCCGTTCGGCTACCACCGCACGCCTCGCGGTGTGTCCGCCATGTTCGCCGCCATGATGCTCGGTGGACTGTAAGTCACTCTCTTCTCTTCCATCTCAAAGCTCACCAACACAAAGATGGCAAAGGAAAAATCCAGTCTTCAAAACTTAATTGCATTTCATCAGGGCCTTGGGACTGCTTGCTCCGACCATGGTCGCGTTCGTCAAATCAAAAGCGTCCAAAATCTTCCGCAAACCCACCACGACAGCCAAGAGACACAAGACAAACAACCCCGAAGCCGCGACGAGCGGCGGCGATGCGCCGGCACCGGCCGGCGAGGAGTACGAGGTGTTCCTGAGCTTCAGGGGGCCCGACACTCGCTTCACCGATTGCCTCTACCACGACATGCTCGGCGCCGGAATCCGCGTCTACCGAGACGACGAGGAGCTCCGCGTGGGCAGGGAGATCGGCGGCGAGCTCATGCGGGCGCTCGACGTGTCCAAGATCTACGTGCCCATCTTCTCCAGGGACTACGCGTCGAGCTCGTGGTGCCTCCGCGAGGTAGCGCACATGGTGGACTGCGCGGCAAGGTCGAAGGGGAATAAGGAGATCTTGCCGGTGTTCTTCGACGCGTCGCCTTCGGATGTGAAGCTCAGGACTGGGCTGTACAGGAATGCCATGCCCAAGCACATGAAGAAGTTTGGGGCTGAGGAAGTGAAGAGGTGGGAGGATGCTCTTGTGGAAGTTGCTGAATTGAAGGGATGGGACCTCAAAGCGAGAGGGTAATTACTAATTTTCCAATTCTCTGTCCTTTTCTTAATTTTTCGCATCATTCATTCACATTTTGAAGTCCTCAGTCTTTGCCATTTTCTGCGGTTGTAAGATTTCTGGGAGTTTCGACAGTTTGAACTGCAGGAAGAAGTTGGCAGTAATTGTACATTGTCTGATGTCTCAGTTGAATGCAAGTATAACATGTGGTGGGGATAGTCATTGATGTATAGACTCATGAAATCTGGCAGATTCCCTTTTAGTAGTCAACAACCAAGTTTCAAGATTAACGAGCTTGGATAATCTCTATTCTGTTCCTGACTTTGATCGGCCTTTCATCAGTAGTAAGCGGCGACTAGTAGGAGTAAACTGATGAGTTGATTAACTCTCCGTTTTGGTCATGCTTGTTCATTTACCAACTGCATCAGGAAGTTCCATTAAAAAATTGTCATTGGCTAGTCTATAATGCAATTTCTAACTACAGAGTATAGTTCAAACAGAGACCAAACATAAAACATCAAGGGGTAAATCATAATAGACCATCATATCGAGAAGGCATTTGCAATGAGATGAGATTGCACGCCTCCTCCTCTGTCATACATGTGGATTCCATAGATCTAGAACCTACAAATACTTGAGGCTGCATACAAGTTCCAAGATATTCAGTACTTTTGCCTGTAAGTTCCAAGTTCCACATGCGTACTCTGATGTTTTCAGGAGTGAAGTAACAAGTGGTTTCTGTTTCTAAGCAATGCTTTCCTTTAGCAAGCCTCTCCTGTCGCCCCTTTTACCCTTCACTGGATATTTTTTACTCTTTTTCTCCATCTTCTTTTCATCAATTCTTCTTTTTAAGTTTTCTTTCTGCTCTGGCTCAACTCAATTTTTATCACTTAAACTTTGAATTCTAGTTATTTATTCTATCCAGTTCAATTTAGCTTGGAAATTATTTATGAAGCATGAAGAACTTTAAGCTTAAGTCATATTTTCTATTGATAGTATAAAAAGAAGTAAAAAATTGAGAAAGCATGAAGACAAATTCATATTGTTGAGAAAAAGGTATAAAACATTGGCATCTAGTGTGTAAAACTTTACCTTAATGTGCATGTTTCTTGAACTGACTGCTTGTTTGCGAATCATTTACGAGTATTTCTAAGTACTTTTGCTTCACTTGGAAGATATGTTAATGTCTCTGTTTACTGTCTTCTTTCAACTGAGGTAGTTCGTATATGTGGCAGGCATGGGGAAGCTATTAAGCTGATCATCCGAGAGGTTTTGGTTAAGTTGAAGATAAAACATAAGTATGTGACAAATCAGTTGGTTGGAGTGGATGATCATGTAGAAGACATAATAAAGCTGTTGGATGTTGACTCTGAAGGTGTTCGTTTTGTTGGCATTCACGGGATGGGCGGTGTTGGAAAAACAACTCTTGCGAAGGTTGTCTTCAACCAGCTTTGTTCATACTTCGATGATTGCTGCTTTCTTGGAGATGTTCGAGAATCATCAGAAAAAGGGGCCTAGTAAATTTGCAGAAACAGTTATATTCTGACATTCTTGACTCTAGATTCGTGGACAACATTCATGACATTGATGATGGGATTAACCAGATCGGGACAAGATTTCGCAGCAAAAAGGTCCTCATTGTTTTGGATGATGTAAATAAAGAAGAACAACTAGAGAAGCTAGCAGGGGAACGAGATTGGTTTGGTTCAGGAAGTAGAATAATCATAACAACGAGGAATGAAATTACTTTAAAAGTCCTGGATGAGGTTTTGATTTACGAATTGAAGGAACTGAATTTTGATCAAGCTCTTAAGCTTTTTTGTATACATGCTTTTAAAAAAGACTCTCCACCATATCAATATGATACTCCTGCATCAGAAATAGTTGTCACAACTGGAGGGCTTCCTTTGGCTCTTGAGGTCATAGGCTCATTTCTATATCGCCAACCAGAAGAGATATGGAAAGAGACTGTGGAGAGGCTAGCAAGAATACCTCATAAGGATGTTCGACAGCAGTTGATGATCAGTTATGAAGCATTAGAAGATGAGGAAAAGCAGATTTTTCTTGACATTGCATGCTTTTTCATCAACGACACAAAAAAAACAAATGCAATTTACATGTGGGAAGCTTGCAATTTTTTCCTGAGACTGGGATTCAAGTTCTTATGCAAATGTCTTTGGTAAAGATCATGGATGGTGATACAATATGGATGCATGATCAGATCAAAGATCTTGGGAGGCAAATTGTTCAGAGGGAATGCTTGCATGATCCTGGAGAGCGTAGCAGGGTGTGGGTCTGCGAGGAAGCCTTGACATTGTAAGAACAAAACAGGTAAAAAAATAATTCACTGTTTTCATGATTGGGTATGTGTAGGACATTCCAACTTAGAAGCCTCTTGGTTGTTTTACTGAAAAGAGAATCTGACTGTTTGTTAAAATCACGCTCGTTCCTTTGTGTTTTTGCAGAGAAAGAAAAAGGTTCAGGCACTCATATTAGCTGGAAGTCAATTTCAACCACTTGTAATTACACATGACGAACTTAGTAGGTTACCCAACTTAAGGTTCCTTGAATTAGAAGATGGAACCTTTGCCGGAGACTTTGGGGACAATTTTTCGAAGTTAAAATGGATTTCTTGGCATTCTCCGAAGCCACTAGATCTTGAGGTAACCAATCTATCTATAAAGAATTTGGTTGTCTTTGAGATCTTTTCGGGCAGCATCACAGATGACTGGAGTGGATGGAACCTAATCAAGGTATGATATGCATTTACTTTGATTTTGATTGGCATATAGTTTAATATTTACCATGTTCTTCTCTTGATGGTCAATCGTTTTTTGTAGATGGCAAAAATTGAAAGTTCTAAACCTCAGAGGTTGTGAAGGCATAACTAGAACACCGGACTTCTCTGGATGCTTGAGTCTAGAGAGGCTGAGTTTCTATAATTGCATAAACTTGGTTGAAATCGACCGCTCCATTGGGAAGCTAAAGCGCCTGATTCACCTAAATCTTAAAGAGTGCATCTCTCTTAAATTTTTGCCCGAAGAAATCGGAAGGCTAATAAATCTGAAGCACTTTGCTTCCAGTGGATGTTTTCAGAAGCTCCCAGATTCATTTGGGAAATTGACATCACTGAAGGAGTTGGATCTGTCAAACATACAAATTGAATGCCTTCCTGAGTCTATTGGTGATAAGAAGTTTCTATCTGTCCTTAATCTAAGGTACACGCAAATTAGGAAACTTCCGGAGACTATTGGGAAGCTTGTGAGACTTGAGTCTCTTTCTCTCTTTGGGTGCTTAAAGTTGGAAAAACTCCCAGACTCAATTGGGAAGCTAGAGTCTTTGCAGGAGTTGAATCTATCCAGTACTAAAATTGTTGAGTTGCCAGATTCGATTGGAAATCTGAAGAAGTTGAAAGTGATATTGATGGAAAATACTCCAATAAGGAAATTGCCCAGTACTATTGGAACGTTAAAGAATCTGGAAGAGCTACATGCTAGTGGTTGTGAAGAATTAAGTGGTGAAATTCCGAGTGAACTTGGTGCATTGTCCTCTTTGAAAATCCTCGAACTATCAGATTCCCATATTTCTGGAGTGCCAACGACAATCAATCATATTCCCCACCTTGAAAGACTGGACTTGACAAGTTGTAATGAGGTTCAAGAATTGCTAGAGCTTCCAAAAAGTCTGATCTATCTGCATTTTCAATCATCGGCGTTGCGGATAGTTCCGGATCTCTCAAACTTGACTAATCTTGTCGATTTGCTCTTATCCGATGGCTCTGAAGATGTGCTTCAAGCTTCATCAGAACTCTTGCCAAATTCTAGCTTAGGGTGGATTAGGAGGTTATCCAAACTGAAGAAGTTGGAACTGTCCCTTTCTAATATCCCTGCACCACCGACTGAGTTTGGCTCTCTTCCTCGTGTCAATGAGCTTATTTTATCTGGACTAGACCTCCAATCTATCACACAGCTTCACCTTCCTTATCGGAGCTGCGACTTGTCAATTTCAACTCAACAATATCTTGGTCAATCTTTTCCAACTTGAAAAACTTTTCAAGTTACGACTTTCTCGATCTCAGCTTCAAGAAATTGAACTCAGTGGACTCGAACAACTGAGAGCATTGACAGTGAGTAAATGTGAACTCCTTGAGAGGTTATTCATCTCGGGAAGCTTAAAGAGTTGTGGATATTAGAATGTCCAAAGCTAGTTGAGATTGAAGGTCTGGAGCCCTAGAGTCCTTGGAAGAAATGTACGTACAGCATTGTGATTCCATCGAAAGGTTAGACGGGCTATCAAACTCAAAGTTGCAGAAGCTTTTGGATATATCAGACTGCTATGAGCTTGCGCTGTTGAGGGCCTTAGCGGGTTGGAATCTTTGGATGCATTACTTGTTCTTGAGTGCAGTTCACTGGAGAAACTAATTATTCCTTTAATCTTAGAGAATCTAAAACAGTTGGAGGTGTCAGGATGTCCGAAGTTGATTGAGATTCCTGGTCTTGGTGCATTGGAATCATTGGAGACTTTAGCCACTGAAAAGTGTCGATCCATTAGCCAACTATGTGATTTGTCAAACTTACAGATGCTGAAGTCTTTGTCATCGATGGATGCCATTAGTTACGGGCTATTGATGGCGTTGACAAGTTTGAATTGCTGCGTGAGTTCAATGTCTTTAATTGTTGGAATCTGGAAGCTCTGATGGATGTATCAAACACGAAGATACCCGACGAATGCCTAACAACAATTCGGAAGTGTCAGAAATTACACAGGCGCGGTTATCCTAATGTTGAGGATCTTCCGTACAGGGATTACAAGGACATGATTATTGCAACAACAAACTCTCTGACGGGGTCACTCCCTTTAGAGACATCAGATGTGGTATGCATATATTTTTTCCTAATTCCTCCCCAGGGAATCCAACTCCTCTATAATAACGTAAGTATTCTTGTCTAGATGACTGCAAGGTCTGACTTGTTTATTTATCTTGTAGGGAGAGGGTGAAACAAATGATGAAGCGGAAGAATTAGAGGTGGATAGAGACAGCTCTGATGAAAATAGATCACCTATGATCATAACTTCTCAAGAGCTTGATAACGGGCTTTGTTCATCCGCGAGTTCTTGGGATGAAGAGACTCCCGTTGTAAGCAATGTTGAAGAAGGGACCCAACTATGACCCCCATCTTTCATGATCGCACTGGGAGCTTCACCTTTAGTTTCTTCCTTCTCGGTAAAAAGAAGGAAGAAAAGGCACCTGAGATCGCAAACTTATCCAAAGTATTTACTTAGGACTAATTCATTGACTCCACATCAATTTTGACTGAACAAGTTGGTTTCTCTTTGTAATTTCGCAAGAGAGAAATAGAGAGAAGAGGAGGCTTCACAAGGTGGTGCTGCTGCTGCGCACTTGCCATCGAGGCTGCTGAGCCCTTGTTGGCTATTGCCAGAGTCAGGCACCCCAGCTGCCGATTACCAGGTCGGGCAATCGCAGCCAAGGCTAACTCTGCTATGGGGTCGAGTGACCAAAGGCAAAGCTAACTCTAGCTTGGAGTTGCTTACTCAGAAGAGCAAGTTGTGACTTAATGCTCTCCGACTGATAACAAAAATAAAAATGAAAAAATCCCTTACATTAAGTCAAAGCTGCTTAAATTTGATAATGATAACATGGGAGCACACACAGGTTTACCATAAAGGTACCCGGATTGCAATCAGGAGGAGTACAGGGCCTCGTTACATCTAATTTGCAAGTGCAGTCCTTTCTCAATCTAGACATCGTATCATTCTCAATCTTTAGAAGCTTTTGAGAAGGAGATCTCTTTGGGAAACAATAAGGTGCCCCATCGACAAAGAACTCGCTCGACAAGGACCAATAAGAAGAGCTTCGCATTGCACAGTGAAGTGGCGGTCCACTTTGCAGCTGTTTACGCATTTCTCTAGTCTGCCTGAGAGATCGAAAAGGGCGTATTTTCACCTGTCAGCAATAGAAGAATGACCGATTCCTTCGTCATCGTTACAACAGGAATGAAGTTTCAAGCCAACACCAAGTCATTGTAGAATGTACCCTCTATTCTATCGGCAGCGATCCTCGCTCAGTGCTCAGTAGGTCACTGTACCACCCGGCCATTTGTGGACTTCTTGTCTGCTTTTGTGACTTTAATGTAGCTCTGAGACATGGAATTATGAGGAGGAGACTTTGTCGTCGGAAAGATGGCGTCTGTACCATTTCAGCCATTCGAGGACTCCTCGTCAGCTGTTTCGACTTTGATTTAGCTCTGGGGCATGTAATAATACGGAGGAGAATTTGTCGGAAAAGATCTAGAATTTCACTTGCATTTCCTGCACAATTCTGCATTGATCCCGCCACATGAAAAAGTAATTGCCCGGTGAAGCTGTAAGCGCCTCTAACAACCGAAGATCACACCACGCGTGTTTATCCAAGTATATGCACGTATACTACTATTAACTGAAGAACTCAATTTCCGTATCGACTCCAAAGCTATCATTATACCGTTTCGCATATGCAATTATACTCCAACTTACTGTGGTTGGAGGGGACATCATTTCACTGATCAAGCTACTTATCCTCTTAAAAACTGGAATTCAGTGTAATCTAATCACCGTATGAAGTGATTCACTATGTAATAGCAAAGGCTTGTTTGGAACTAACAACTTCTACTTTTACGCACCGCTAGAGTGAGCAGACCAAATATAATCTTACAGTCATCGCTTATCAGATATCTCCTCTAATAGGGACTTTCGGTCTGTTATGGTAAGGAAATATCGAGAATCCTAGACAATTGCATAAGGTAAAGAAACGATTCTATAGACTGGCTGAAGGCTATTACAATTGGGATATGTTAATTAGAAGTCCCAAAACTAATCACGAAATTGTAAATAGTGTTATTGACTCCTAAAACTTATCAAATTAGTGCAATCGAGTCATTTTGTTAACCCCGTCCAATTTGACTAACGGAAATACTGACGTGTCTTTTTTTAAATATTTTCTCTCTTCTATGTGGCGATGAATGACTAGAACGTTGTCGTGAAGAGTCAGTTTATGATTCAATTACACTCTTGTAATTAGTTTTAGGATTTCTGGTGGACATATTCCTGAAATTTTGAAAAATGGTCCTAATCTAGACATGTGGCGGAAGCTAAATAGAGTGATTTATCGATGACTTGGCAAGAGAGTCCTATCCAATATTTTCTCGTTCTTGTCCTCATTGACCCGATGTCTCGCGCTCTACGATCACTACCCATGCGCCACACACACTCCCACGGCCGACTTACCCAAATATTCTACAGACTTGTAGATTGGGTCCAAGAAAAGTTGATGAAAAGGATCCATGGCGACTAGGATCAGCCAATTTTTTTTGTGCGTTCTCTTTTGTTTTACTTTTAGTTAAAATAAAAAAAAAATTCTTCATGTTGATCACCTAACGCGTTTGAAAAAACGTCATTGATTACCTAATGCATTTTAAGTCAGATTTAAAATTTCATCATGCTGATCACCTAACGTGTTTGTTAATGACGTCATTGATTACTAATGCATTTTATAAGTATTGTTTCTTTTACATTTTTTTGCCTAATTCCCTAAAAACAACTTAAGTTTAGGATCAATCTCAATTTTATCTTGAACTTTTTTTTAATCTAAAATATTCTCAACTTTCACTATAACCCCAAATCTGTCTCACATACAAAAATTGTCACCGGTTTCTCAAAATTATCAATTCAGAAGACTGTCATTTTTTCCTATGAAGTTGAGGGTGTTGAACGTTGATGAAGATGCATGATCTGATAATGAATCCCTAATTAACCTCGATGTTGATAATTTCAAAGAAATAAGCACGATTTTTGGACGCGAGGAAAATTTGAGATTAGAGTGAAAGTTGGCGACTATTTTAGTTGAGTTGAGATTTAAAAAAAAAAAGTTCAAACAGAATTGAGATTGAATCTTCTAACATTGAGGTATTTTAGAAAATTAAGTCTTTACGTTTTCTTTACCAACTAACTCCATCGACGATCAAGCGGGGTCTACAAACTCAAAGTGCGTAATTTGAGAAGACCAAAGGTTTGCTCCTCTTTCGTTAGTGCAGTAGGAACCGGGAAGAGCTGGTTTAGTGTATAAATTGAAGATCCTTGGTTTATATTTTCTTTCTTGGGTAATTTTTGCTTCCATCAGATTTGGTCTAAACTCAAGGTTTGAGAGTGAGTTTGCTTCGTCATATGGAATCGACTAATCACATCATGGTGGCTGGAATAGCTCGCAAAATCCAATCGCTTCGCCTACTTAATTGTCCCCAGCCCGTCTTGTGTCTCTGTTGAACCTAATGATTTCATCTTCTTGACCTCCGTATTGCTTGCAAGAATGTTGGGCCGGGCTACGGACAGCCATGTAAGGGGGAGGAACTTGTAAAAAGGGATTTCTTTCGGTGCTTTGCATCTTGTTTTTGGTCTTGGTTTAGAATATTTTGACTAAAAAGGGGTGCATTATCGTAAACATACATAGATCAACTCTTCGCATCCATTTTCTTTCTAATTAAAAAATTCAAATTTTATTTCTTGGATTTTCTCATTTCTTTTTCCTATTTTTTCACCTTTTTCTTTTCTTTTCTTTTCCTTTTTCCAGCCAACCACAGTCACGGCTAGGAATCGGTTGCAAGCAAATGAGGCCAAAGAACTCGACATTGCCAACCTACGGCGAGAGAGGCAGGTATCACCACTTGAGTGAGACCAAGGCTCTCCATATCTGATGACTTCGCAAAGAAATCCAAGCCTCCTCCTCTCATTGCAAACCGAAAAATCCTAGCAATAAGGGACGAGTTACTATACTTGCTGGACAGAACTGATCTGCAGGAAGTGCGAAGATGGATCATTGTCAACTGTTGAAAAGATTAACTGTTGGATGAATTTGTAATTTAATAGTTAATTATTCTCACATTTCCTTCATGCTTAATATGATATTTTTATCTAGTACTAAGTGTAAAAATATAACATTAGACAGTAAATAGGGGCCTAGAAAGATTTTTGAGTTGAATTTAGGATCTCTTATTATAATATCAAATGAGATTTTGTAGGATAAAAAAAAACGGAAATAGTTGGTAGTGATCCATATTTTACGGAAGGGAGAGAGAAGTGAAAAGCACGTGGGTGTATAATATGTGCTTTGACTTGTAGACTGACAACTTAGCCATCCCTCCGGCGAGTTTGGCTGTTGTATCAATTTAATTTTTTATAAAATAAGTTGGTGGCAGAATATGCCCTTACCGACGCGGGGCATCTTTTCTATTGTTGTTTTTATTAATGGGAAAAGCAAGTCAAGCCCAGGAGCACTTTGCGCAAGTATTCCACGCAACCTTCCGGACCAGCTTCGGAAATCACGCATCGTTAATTGCTCCTTTTTTTTAAGTCAGGTAGCGATATATTAACCTTCCAAAAGCGTATCATATAAAAAGAGCAGGGAACATAAGAAGCCTCGTACCTAAAGTGACACAGGTAATGTCCCAAAAGGTGCAAAGTATAATGACACTCTCGATAGAACGGCTAAAAATAACAACAATAAGAGCAGACAACAATGATCAACTAGAAAAAAAAAAAAAAACAAAAAAGAATCGGCTGGCGTTAATTGTCCTTTCCTTGCAAATGCAAACATTTCTTTTAAACAATGCGAAGTCACATTCCATTTATTTCATGGAAAAGCGTATAATTTTGAAAAATATCACTCGAATCATTTGAAATAATTAATCATGAACAATATTCTCATTATCGATAGTAATTTTATCTAACTATTTCATGTACAACAAAACATCTTCTCCTTTACTTATTTTGTAAAAGAGACACATGACCATTTGTTAGACTCAATTTTTCTAAATTATTCTTCTTATGAAATAAGTAGCCTAAACATTCAATTTAGTAGACCTGAATGTGGATTTTTGGGGATTTAGCACTGAATTTCCGTGTAAAGAAATTGGTCGGAGAATTTGGATAAGTAGTAATTCTTCCAAAAGAACTCAATATGGCTTGTTTCCTTTTTTTAGCATTGATGCGGATTCCGACACTGAAGTTAATGACCCCGATTTGCAGTAGAAAAATAATCATGAAATATAAAAACTGATTTTATTTTATGGAGGGAACTTTTTGGCATTTAGTGAAAATTTGAATTTTTTTTTTTTTGACTTTCCGAACTTTGTTGCAATACGGATCACCTAACGACATTATTGATAATGTCTATTGAGTATCTAATGCATTTTCATGTGCTGCTCTTTTTGGTCATTTCTTTACCTTCTCTTACCATCGGATCTATCAAAAGTCCTTGATTCCCTAAATGTTATTTTAAACTGGGTTCACCAAACGCGTTATAAAAAAAAGTGGCATTGATTAACCTAACATCCGGAATCGCTTTCTGTCGATGATTTTATCGAACATTTTCCTTAATTCCTGTTGAAGGCCCTTGCTATTAACTTTCGCCTTTTTTGTTATCTATTTTTCAGCACCGTTAACAAGCTTGTAATTCGTTGATAGTTTTTGTTTGATTGATAACTTTCGGGACTAGAATTTGTTTTTGCCCGGCTAAGCCCCACTACTCGTCAATAATAAAGAGTTGATTATTCTTTGATGCCAACAACTTCTAGACTCTACTTATGTAATTATTTAGCTTTATACACTTAACGTCAGAAGGTTCTTTCTGGGCCAAGTATATGCCCTGATCCATGGACAAAGTTCTTCAAACTTAGGTTGACATGGGATACGAACCTGCGACTGTGTAGAACTTAGAATTTTCTTGTTGGTCTTTGAATCTATTCTCCCATAAGACACAATGTTAGAGTTTTTCCTAATGTGGACTTATATTAATTGAATTATAATCTACCATTTTTATCGGATTTATTTCCTTTACCAGATTGGTCTAATAAGATGAATATAAAGATTCTTATCAGTTTAATATGGCTTAGATTGTGTTTGCCGAGTTGAGCACCGGCTCGTGATGAGGAAGAGCCAAGCATAGAAATTCTATAAATAGTGTTCAGTCTTTCCTTTAACCTAACACTCATGACAACCTTATATAAGGAACGCTATGGATTGACATTGTATAGGGCTATCTCATCAACTAAGGATATAGAAGGTCATAGAGGAAGATCTTAAGCTTTGGATTGTATGTTACTTCCCACATAAAAAATTATGAATTTCAAGATCAGGTGCACAAATTCCTTTAAACCTTTACTGTGTTTTCAGATTCTAACATGTAGATCCTGGGATTATCGTATAAGAGAGATTTAATAGCAAAAGAGGTATTTATTTGCGCTCACGACATCATACTATTTTCCTCTAAATTACGATTTTTTGGTTTTTCACTATTGAACTGTGTGTGAGTTTATGCTAAGCAAATTTGACATTAGCAAGAAAGGCTGCATAAACTGTAATATATGGTATGGTTTATATGACACACATAGATATTTTTTCTTTTTCATTATTCATTTACTCAGATTTTGATTAAGTAAAATGTTTTGTACGAAAAGATTAACCAAAATGTTGGATGGCAAGTTAGAAAATCCACAAAAAAAATTTGTGAGTAAGCAGTAATTCTCTCGAGAGTAGAAGGCCTTGGTTAACCAAATCAATCGCAGTGAGGCAAGATCAAGCCTCGACTAAGTCGATTAGTCGGAGGTTAGCTTTTGCACTATATAAGGAGGCAAGGGTGAGTGAAGAACAAAAAAAAAAAAAAACCTAGCAGGAAGGCAACCTCATCATCTGATTCTGTCATACCACTTCATATCATCTCCAATTATGGAGCCGGGCCCGTTTCACATGGCCCACACCCGTGGACTCTCTCTCTCTCTCTCTCTCTCTCTCTCTCGAGTAGTATCAATCGGGGACGAACAAAAGAGTCACTCTCCAACCCTTTTCCCCGTTTAAAAAAATTATAAAAATAATTTCTTCCACGTT
>JAGVVM010008992.1:0-20707 GCA_019149425.1 Psidium friedrichsthalianum
AACTAAAAGATATAGGGGCCATGTACATGTACTAATCCTAAAATGTTAAGAAATCATCACCAACTCGATCAGAAATACATCTGGCAGCTACATAGAAAAAAATGGTTGCCGCCCAACTAGATATCAAAATCATGCCCTTAATAGCTGAGATTAAAGACAAGTTGGGTTTCGAATCTACTTATTGTAAAACCTGGGCAACTAAGCAAATGATGATTGCCAGAACTTTTGAAGAATAGGGTGAGTCGTACGATCAGTTGAGAAAGTATATGAATGGAATGCAGTTAATGAATCTAGATTTTCATTTTGTGATCGATGAATACATGAACATAGATAATAGTTACAAGGTTTTCAATCGGATGTTCTGGATTTTTAAATAGATGATTGAAGGCTTCAAAAGTTGCCGTCCTGTGGTATTTGTCGATGGAACTTTTTTGTACGGGAAATACTAAAGAGCACTCCTTTGTGCGATCTCATTTGATGGCAACAATTATATATTTCTGTTGACATTAGCTGTGGTCGATCAAGAGAATGTTAAGAATTGAATTTGGTTTATGGATTTGTTGCGGAGATATGTTACTAGCAGAGAAAATATTTGTGTAATATCGAGATTCAAAAAGCAATTGAGATAGAAGGGTGGCGTCCTTCGTATGACCACCATAAATGTTGCATTCGACATGTTGTCAGTAACTGCAATAGACACTTCAAAAATGCTAAAGGGACAAGACTTGTTAAGATGGCAGGTAAATTTTAAAATTTATGTAATTCGAGGGAAAGACGTATTCATGAATTTGTGTGACAACTACTTATTATTGTTGTAATTTTCAGCTTATGAAAATCAATAGCATAAGTTCTTATGTATCATGAGACGAATTAGGGAGTGGGATCCACAAATAGCTGAATAATGTGATTAGATTCCAATGGAGAAATGGACGAAGGCTTTTGATGATGAAGGAAGAAGATATGGATCGATGATTATAAATTTAGTTGAATCGGTTAATGGGATGCTGAAGAGTTTTCGTGCGTTGCCAATAACAACTATGATGAATAAGATATTCTATCAACTGGTTAACTATTTTGACACTAAAAGAATAATGTACAGAAGATAGAAGACGACTGACACATGTATACTAAATTTGAGGATGACATGCTTGGATGAAACAATTAAACTGTAAATAGGCATGAAGTGATACTATTTGACTCTAATAGAGGAGCTTTTGAAGTGAAATGGATATAATAGATCCAAAGGAACATGGGACCACAACACATCGTACATCTATACCTGCACCTGCGAATGTGTACATGTGGGAAATTTCAAGAGATAAAAATCCCATGTTCCCATACAATTATAGTATGTTAAAAAAGTGCAATTGATTACCATGCGTACGTAGATGAATTCTATACATTGGATAAAACACTTCAGTGTTATTAGTATATGTTCCATCCATCGGGGAATCTTGCTTATTGGCCTAAACTTGATGAGTTGTCATTAGTGCCAGACTCAAACCGAATTAGGAAGAAAGGAAGGCCTCGTGTATCATGGATACAAAATGAGATGGATTGGAGTATGCCGAACAGTTGTACCGCGCGTAACCATTGCACAAATTGTAAAAAAATCTAGGCACAATAGGCAAACTTGTGCATACAGATCGGCTCGATAATGAAATATAGATAGTGTGTGAATATTGGATGTAATATATCTATCTTGCATATTCAATTTAGTTGTGTGACTTCTGTAAATTAGATATATGAATTTTTCCTAGTATAATATCACAATTGTCCCATATTTATTAAGGTCCTATGTTTTATTTGTAAATATGGCACAAAGAGATTACATTCAGCCAAGACTTGAGAATGATTCGCTACTTACACAGCAAGCTCGACATAGATCGCAGGCATATGGGACGCTAAGGTAATATCAAAATATTAGCAGTTGATTTGTCATTTGTAACAGTTGTATTGTAATGAAATTGCTACGAACAGTTAATTTAAGATTTTACAGATAGATGAGAATTAAGTTCTTAGATGTCAACAAGGTGGATCGACGTTACACATGGATAAACTTAATGGCTACATAGTACCGAACCTTTGAAATTCGGGATTTTATAAAGTTTATTTATGGGATTTTGGCAAGTTGATTGGCATTTGATTATAACTTTGGTTGAATGATAGAGACTTGAGACTTACACCTTATATATGCTAGGCTTTCCCATTGTGGATCATGCTACAGGATATCGGGGTTCTAGCAGGCCTTACCATCGATGGCACTGCAATTACTGGGCCCACTAAAAGGAATTAGGGCAATCTTTGTGAGGCTCTACTTAGTGATCGCCCATTCAAGTTGCGTGGTTCGATGGTAAAGTTAAGCCGGCTGAGAGAATGCTTTAGTGTCAATCCTGACAATGCAAATGAGATTACCATCCTGCAGCATGCTAGAGCATTCATTCTCTGGTTGCTTTGTAGATCTATCTTTTCAGACAAATCAGGTGCCAATGTTAGTTTGATTTTTCTTCCACCACTACAACACCTCAATGATTCTACGCCGTACAGTTGGGGCTCAGTAGCACTTGCATGGTTATATCTATGCAATGTAGCTAATCCATCAACGTACCAATCGACGATGCCTTACATGTTTTGCAATTTTGGGCATGGATCGCTTTAGTTGTGTCTCCCCATCCATTAGATATCGTGATCCTTTACCACATACACTTCTTAGTAGTCGGTATGTGATCTTACTTTTTCAATTTATGAGTCATAAATATTTTTGAGTGCGTATAATATACATGTAACTGTTCTTGTTTTTTGTTTATGAAGCTGGAGTCAAGCTCGATAGATCGCGAGGATCCCTATACATTCTTGCCATATTTACGCTACCAATTTGATAGAATGACATCTGCAGATATAAGTAATGATAGCAACCAATGAGTTCTATGTAATGTTGGTTTTTAAATTAATTCTTCGTTTAATTTGATATGTTTTAATACGATAACAGATCATTTGGGAGTCCTACAATGACATTATCCAAATTCCACCAAATTACTGCCTATTGGGAGAACACGTTGGAGGGCTCATGTCCCACTCATTTGCTTCATATCGTTGAGTGACATTATGTAAATCGAGTGCTTCATCAGTTTGGTATGCAGTAGTCAATACTTGCTCCTCCCTGTAATCATATGGCCTTTCATGATATTGAATTAAGACCAGTTACAAGAAATTGGGTCAATTTGCATAAACAGTGGATTGATATATGGAACGGTCGTCTCGACCATATAGTCCATGGTGTTCATGCAATTGAGCCACTACCCTATCATTCGCAATATATAAAGTGGTACCGTAGATACATACGGAGGTGGATTTCTTATGGGGGAGGTACAATAGGTGCTGCAGTCCGTGCAAATACTTTTATTTTAGCTCATTAACTTTCTTTTTGTAACATAAGTTATTAGCATTTAATAACTTTTGTTGACTTTAATTTCATGAACAAGATGATGGCATGGAACTAGACATGGCCACGGTTCCGAACCGGACGGTTCCGGTTCGGAACCGGAACCGCCGCCATCGATTCCGGTTCCGGTTCGGAACCGGCGTTCCGGGCCGTTCCGGGCGGTTCCGGTTCCGAACCGGCCCGGTTCGGAACCGGAACCGGCCCGGTTTTTTTTTTTTTAAAACTTTGGGAATTTTGATTTTCAAAATCAAATCAAATTTTTAAGTAATAAAAATTCAAGTAAAATTTTACAAAATTGTAATCAAACTTAGAGAAAAAAAAAAGGGAGAGAGAAAGGGCTTGACTTAATGAATTATCATTAAGTGCCTACATATCTTCTTGGGATAGAAGAATCAAAGCCCATGTAGTTCTTTTACCTTTGATAACCCCATACTTACCTCATCGTCAATCGTCGCTTCCGGCGGTGGTTCCCGTCACGGTGCTCGCTCCATCATCGAAAAATTGGGCTTCTACGTTGCGATCCATCTCTTGTTGTCGATATTGAGCCTTCGTCCAATCATCGACACAAGCTTGAGCCTCCACAGACTGCGGAGATAATCTTGAACGGTGATCGTCCAAAATGTTGCCTCCAGCGCTAAAAGCTTGTTCAACCGCAACTGTTGAACAAGGAGTTGCTAAAACCTGTCTAGCGATGATAGAGAGAATTCGATATTGACTCGAATGCTCCTTCCACCACTCTAAAATTTGAAAATCTGTGCCACTTGCAAATGAGTTAGTCTCAAAGTTAGTGCTTAAATAGTGATCAAATTCGGAAATATCTGTGTGCCCCCCTTTGTCTTTTTTGCCTACTCATTAGCATTTTATACCCTATACTCATTTTACCTCCGCTCTCGTTTTCTACGCGACTAAATTGAGAAGAAGATCCAATATCAGTGGCGTTATATCTATTATAATAATCATTATATAATGCTACTATTGAGTTGCTAACCATCCCTTTTAATAATTAATATCTAAATCCATTTCTATATGAAGACATCCATAATACATAGTCAAAAAATCTTTTACGCCTTCTAATTTCGTACGTGGATCGAAAACAGAAGCAACCAAATAAATAAAAGGAATATGTTTATAATAAGTTAGCCATTTTGATTTCATTGCCTAATAGTTGCACCTAATTGTTCATCGTCTTCATATTCTTCAAAAACACCAGCAATATTAACACACTCTATTATAAATAAATGAGTCGTAGGATAATAAACACCGGATAAAGTATAAGTTGCATCATTGAAAACTTTTAAACAATCTAAAATTTTGTGGCAAATATCCCAATGTTGTGGTAATAACTCAAGTTGAGGAACATTAGTCGAAATAAATGCACATAATAAAACTTTATATTCAAAAGATTGATTAAGCAATTCGTACGTGGAATTCCAACGAGTTGGAACATCTCTTGAAAAGCTTCTTGGCCTTTTTCCATTTTGTTTACAAAATCTACACCAATCTTTCATAATTTGGGGATGTCTCCATAAATATTGGATTGCGATTTTTATTGGGTCGAGAAAAACGTTAAGAGTTTGTAAACCTTCTTGTACACTTAAGTTTAAAACATGGCAAGCACATCTAACATGAAAAAATTCTCCACCAAAAGTGGGTTTACAAAGTTTTTCCAAGTCTTCAATAGAAGCGGTATTTGCCGCGGCATTATCAAAACCAATAGAAAAAACTTTTTCAACCAAACAATATTCTTCTAAAACTTGTCTAATTAATCTATAAATATTAATTGCCGTATGTCTATCCTCAAAAACTCGAAATGCAATAATTCTTTTTTGAATATTCCAATCGTCATCTATCCAATGACACGTAATACCCATATAAGAATGAATTTGCCAAGGATCGGTCCAAATATCACTACCTATATGCACACGTCCATTATAATTCATAAAAAATATTTTTAATTCTTCTTTTCCTTTTTTATACAAATTAAAATTTGGCGTTTAAGGGTATTTCTAGAAACGGGTTTTGCTTGTGGAGTGCATGCATTTTGTATAAAATTATTAAAACCAAATTTCTCACCAAAATTAAATGCTAAATGTTCTACGGCCGTAAATCTAGCTAATTCTTCTTTATAAACATTTTCGCTATAACGGAATAAAGGAGGAGCGTTAGTTTTGGCGTACCCGGAAATTTGTTGTTGACGAGTGTCGATCCCAGCTAGCGTTGGATGTTTTGACCTCAAATGCCGTTGAAATGTTCCATAGCCTTGACCACTTACGAATTTGTAATTTTTTCCACAATGTTTGCAAGTAAGTTGATATTTGTTTTCTTCAATACGCGTCTTCGTGAAGTGCTCCCATATCGAAGAAACGGATGACCCCCTTCGTTCCATCGTTATTGACGCTTCTTCGGTGGGAGGATTCATGCTATCTTGTGTTGGAACGGGCTCCTCGACATTTGGAATATTGTCGATTTCAATTTCGTCGTCGTCGAAGCCATAATATGCATAATCTTGAGGATTATGAGATTGAGGATAATTGGACGATCCCATCGGCGCCATCGGGCTCTTACCCCTCCCGCCACGGCTTCCACTTGCCATTTTTCGAGAATTTCCAACAACAAAGAAATGAAGAATTTCGAGAGAAATGAAAGTGGATCGAGTATCGCGACTTGAGAGAATTTGAGATTGAGAATTTGAGAATTTGAGAGAAGAAAATTGAGAGAAGTTGTGAATAAAATGAAGGGGGGAGGGGGGTATTTATAAGAAAATTTTTGATATTAAATTTAATTTTTTAAAAAAAATAACAAAAAAAAAGGGGGGGCAACGGCTATTTAGCCGTTGGGCCGGCGGTTCGGAACGCTGAACCGGCCGTACGGGCCGGTTCGGCGGTTTTTACGGGCCGGTTCCGGCCCGGGACCCGGACCGGAACCGGCCCGTAAAACCGCCGAACCGGCCCGTACGGCCGGTTCAGCGCGTTCCGAACCGCCGGCCCAACGGCTAAATAGCCGTTGCCCCCCCTTTTTTTTTTTTTATTTTTTTTTAAAAATTAAATTTAATATCAAAAATTTTCTTATAAATACCCCCCTCCCCCCTTCATTTTATTCACAACTTCTCTCAATTTTCTTCTCTCAAATTCTCAAATTCTCAATCTCAAATTCTCTCAAGTCGCGATACTCGATCCACTTTCATTTCTCTCGAAATTCTTCATTTCTTTGTTGTTGGAAATTCTCGAAAAATGGCAAGTGGAAGCCGTGGCGGGAGGGGTAAGAGCCCGATGGCGCCGATGGGATCGTCCAATTATCCTCAATCTCATAATCCTCAAGATTATGCATATTATGGCTTCGACGACGACGAAATTGAAATCGACAATATTCCAAATGTCGAGGAGCCCGTTCCAACACAAGATAGCATGAATCCTCCCACCGAAGAAGCGTCAATAACGATGGAACGAAGGGGTCATCCGTTTCTTCGATATGGGAGCACTTCACGAAGACGCGTATTGAAGAAAACAAATATCAACTTACTTGCAAACATTGTGGAAAAAATTACAAATTCGTAAGTGGTCAAGGCTATGGAACATTTCAACGGCATTTGAGGTCAAAACATCCAACGCTAGCTGGGATCGACACTCGTCAACAACAAATTTCCGGGTACGCCAAAACTAACGCTCCTCCTTTATTCCGTTATAGCGAAAATGTTTATAAAGAAGAATTAGCTAGATTTACGGCCGTAGAACATTTAGCATTTAATTTTGGTGAGAAATTTGGTTTTAATAATTTTATACAAAATGCATGCACTCCACAAGCAAAACCCGTTTCTAGAAATACCCTTAAACGCCAAATTTTTAATTTGTATAAAAAAGGAAAAGAAGAATTAAAAATATTTTTTATGAATTATAATGGACGTGTGCATATAGGTAGTGATATTTGGACCGATCCTTGGCAAATTCATTCTTATATGGGTATTACGTGTCATTGGATAGATGACGATTGGAATATTCAAAAAAGAATTATTGCATTTCGAGTTTTTGAGGATAGACATACGGCAATTAATATTTATAGATTAATTAGACAAGTTTTAGAAGAATATTGTTTGGTTGAAAAAGTTTTTTCTATTGGTTTTGATAATGCCGCGGCAAATACCGCTTCTATTGAAGACTTGGAAAAACTTTGTAAACCCACTTTTGGTGGAGAATTTTTTCATGTTAGATGTGCTTGCCATGTTTTAAACTTAAGTGTACAAGAAGGTTTACAAACTCTTAACGTTTTTCTCGACCCAATAAAAATCGCAATCCAATATTTATGGAGACATCCCCAAATTATGAAAGATTGGTGTAGATTTTGTAAACAAAATGGAAAAAGGCCAAGAAGATTTTCAAGAGATGTTCCAACTCGTTGGAATTCCACGTACGAATTGCTTAATCAATCTTTTGAATATAAAGTTTTATTATGTGCATTTATTTCGACTAATGTTCCTCAACTTGAGTTATTACCACAACATTGGGATATTTGCCAAAAAATTTTAGATTGTTTAAAAGTTTTCAATGATGCAACTTATACTTTATCCGGTGTTTATTATCCTACGACTCATTTATTTATAATAGAGTGTGTTAATATTGCTGGTGTTTTTGAAGAATATGAAGACGATGAACAATTAGGTGCAACTATTAAGGCAATGAAATCAAAATGGCTAACTTATTATAAACATATTCCTTTTATTTATTTGGTTGCTTCTGTTTTCGATCCACGTACGAAATTAGAAGGCGTAAAAGATTTTTTGACTATGTATTATGGATGTCTTCATATAGAAATGGATTTAGATATTAATTTATTAAAAGGGATGGTTAGCAACTCAATAGTAGCATTATATAATGATTATTATAATAGATATAACGCCACTGATATTGGATCTTCTTCTCAATTTAGTCGCGTAGAAAACGAGAGCGGAGGTAAAATGAGTATAGGGTATAGAATGCTAATGAGTAGGCAAAAAAGACAAAGGGGGCACACAGATATTTCCGAATTTGATCACTATTTAAGCACTAACTTTGAGACTAACTCATTTGCAAGTGGCACAGATTTTCAAATTTTAGAGTGGTGGAAGGAGCATTCGAGTCAATATCGAATTCTCTCTATCATCGCTAGACAGGTTTTAGCAACTCCTTGTTCAACAGTTGCGGTTGAACAAGCTTTTAGCGCTGGAGGCAACATTTTGGACGATCACCGTTCAAGATTATCTCCGCAGTTGTGGAGGCTCAAGCTTGTGTCGATGATTGGACGAAGGCTCAATATCGACAACAAGAGATGGATCGCAACGTAGAAGCCCAATTTTTCGATGATGGAGCGAGCACCGTGACGGGAACCACCGCCGGAAGCGACGATTGACGATGAGGTAAGTATGGGGTTATCAAAGGTAAAAGAACTACATGGGCTTTGATTCTTCTATCCCCAAGAAGATATGTAGGCACTTAATGATAATTCATTAAGTCAAGCCCTTTCTCTCTCCCTTTTTTTTTTCTCTAAGTTTGATTACAATTTTGTAAAATTTTACTTGAATTTTTATTACTTAAAAATTTGATTTGATTTTGAAAATCAAAATTCCCAAAGTTTTGAAAAAAAAAAAACCAAGCCCTTTTCTCTCCCTTTTTTTTTTCTCTAAGTTTGATTACAATTTTGTAAAATTTTACTTGAATTTTTATTACTTAAAAATTTGATTTGATTTTGAAAATCAAAATTCCCAAAGTTTTAAAAAAAAAAAACCGGCCGGTTCCGGTTCCGAACCGGGCCGGTTCGGAACCGGAACCGGCCCGGAACCGCCGGTTCCGAACCGGAACCGGAATCGATGGCGGCGGTTCCGGTTCCGAACCGGAACCGTCCGGTTCGGAACCGTGGCCATGTCTAGTTCCATGCCATCATCTTGTTCATGAAATTAAAGTCAACAAAAGTTATTAAATGCTAATAACTTATGTTACAAAAAGAAAGTTAATGAGCTAAAATAAAAGTATTTGCACGGACTGCAGCACCTATTGTACCTCCCCCATAAGAAATCCACCTCCGTATGTATCTACGGTACCACTTTATATATTGCGAATGATAGGGTAGTGGCTCAATTGCATGAACACCATGGACTATATGGTCGAGACGACCGTTCCATATATCAATCCACTGTTTATGCAAATTGACCCAATTTCTTGTAACTGGTCTTAATTCAATATCATGAAAGGCCATATGATTACAGGGAGGAGCAAGTATTGACTACTGCATACCAAACTGATGAAGCACTCGATTTACATAATGTCACTCAACGATATGAAGCAAATGAGTGGGACATGAGCCCTCCAAACGTGTTCTCCCAATAGGCAGTAATTTGGTGGAATTTGGATAATGTCATTGTAGGACTCCCAAATGATCTGTTATCGTATTAAAACATATCAAATTAAACGAAGAATTAATTTAAAAACCAACATTACATAGAACTCATTGGTTGCTATCATTACTTATATCTGCAGATGTCATTCTATCAAATTGGTAGCGTAAATATGGCAAGAATGTATAGGGATCCTCGCGATCTATCGAGCTTGACTCCAGCTTCATAAACAAAAAACAAGAACAGTTACATGTATATTATACGCACTCAAAAATATTTATGACTCATAAATTGAAAAAGTAAGATCACATACCGACTACTAAGAAGTGTATGTGGTAAAGGATCACGATATCTAATGGATGGGGAGACACAACTAAAGCGATCCATGCCCAAAATTGCAAAACATGTAAGGCATCGTCGATTGGTACGTTGATGGATTAGCTACATTGCATAGATATAACCATGCAAGTGCTACTGAGCCCCAACTGTACGGCGTAGAATCATTGAGGTGTTGTAGTGGTGGAAGAAAAATCAAACTAACATTGGCACCTGATTTGTCTGAAAAGATAGATCTACAAAGCAACCAGAGAATGAATGCTCTAGCATGCTGCAGGATGGTAATCTCATTTGCATTGTCAGGATTGACACTAAAGCATTCTCTCAGCCGGCTTAACTTTACCATCGAACCACGCAACTTGAATGGGCGATCACTAAGTAGAGCCTCACAAAGATTGCCCTAATTCCTTTTAGTGGGCCCAGTAATTGCAGTGCCATCGATGGTAAGGCCTGCTAGAACCCCGATATCCTGTAGCATGATCCACAATGGGAAAGCCTAGCATATATAAGGTGTAAGTCTCAAGTCTCTATCATTCAACCAAAGTTATAATCAAATGCCAATCAACTTGCCAAAATCCCATAAATAAACTTTATAAAATCCCGAATTTCAAAGGTTCGGTACTATGTAGCCATTAAGTTTATCCATGTGTAACGTCGATCCACCTTGTTGACATCTAAGAACTTAATTCTCATCTATCTGTAAAATCTTAAATTAACTGTTCGTAGCAATTTCATTACAATACAACTGTTACAAATGACAAATCAACTGCTAATATTTTGATATTACCTTAGCGTCCCATATGCCTGCGATCTATGTCGAGCTTGCTGTGTAAGTAGCGAATCATTCTCAAGTCTTGGCTGAATGTAATCTCTTTGTGCCATATTTACAAATAAAACATAGGACCTTAATAAATATGGGACAATTGTGATATTATACTAGGAAAAATTCATATATCTAATTTACAGAAGTCACACAACTAAATTGAATATGCAAGATAGATATATTACATCCAATATTCACACACTATCTATATTTCATTATCGAGCCGATCTGTATGCACAAGTTTGCCTATTGTGCCTAGATTTTTTTACAATTTGTGCAATGGTTACGCGCGGTACAACTGTTCGGCATACTCCAATCCATCTCATTTTGTATCCATGATACACGAGGCCTTCCTTTCTTCCTAATTCGGTTTGAGTCTGGCACTAATGACAACTCATCAAGTTTAGGCCAATAAGCAAGATTCCCCGATGGATGGAACATATACTAATAACACTGAAGTGTTTTATCCAATGTATAGAATTCATCTACGTACGCATGGTAATCAATTGCACTTTTTTAACATACTATAATTGTATGGGAACATGGGATTTTTATCTCTTGAAATTTCCCACATGTACACATTCGCAGGTGCAGGTATAGATGTACGATGTGTTTGTGGTCCCATGTTCCTTTGGATCTATTATATCCATTTCACTTCAAAAGCTCCTCTATTAGAGTCAAATAGTATCACTTCATGCCTATTTACAGTTTAATTGTTTCATCCAAGCATGTCATCCTCAAATTTAGTATACATGTGTCAGTCGTCTTCTATCTTCTGTACATTATTCTTTTAGTGTCAAAATAGTTAACCAGTTGATAGAATATCTTATTCATCATAGTTGTTATTGGCAACGCACGAAAACTCTTCAGCATCCCATTAACCGATTCAACTAAATTTATAATCATCGATCCATATCTTCTTCCTTCATCATCAAAAGCCTTCGTCCATTTCTCCATTGGAATCTAATCACATTATTCAGCTATTTGTGGATCCCACTCCCTAATTCGTCTCATGATACATAAGAACTTATGCTATTGATTTTCATAAGCTGAAAATTACAACAATAATAAGTAGTTGTCACACAAATTCATGAATACGTCTTTCCCTCGAATTACATAAATTTTAAAATTTACCTGCCATCTTAACAAGTCTTGTCCCTTTAGCATTTTTGAAGTGTCTATTGCAGTTACTGACAACATGTCGAATGCAACATTTATGGTGGTCATACGAAGGACGCCACCCTTCTATCTCAATTGCTTTTTGAATCTCGATATTACACAAATATTTTCTCTGCTAGTAACATATCTCCGCAACAAATCCATAAACCAAATTCAATTCTTAACATTCTCTTGATCGACCACAGCTAATGTCAACAGAAATATATAATTGTTGCCATCAAATGAGATCGCACAAAGGAGTGCTCTTTAGTATTTCCCGTACAAAAAAGTTCCATCGACAAATACCACAGGACGGCAACTTTTGAAGCCTTCAATCATCTATTTAAAAATCCAGAACATCCGATTGAAAACCTTGTAACTATTATCTATGTTCATGTATTCATCGATCACAAAATGAAAATCTAGATTCATTAACTGCATTCCATTCATATACTTTCTCAACTGATCGTACGACTCACCCTATTCTTCAAAAGTTCTGGCAATCATCATTTGCTTAGTTGCCCAGGTTTTACAATAAGTAGATTCGAAACCCAACTTGTCTTTAATCTCAGCTATTAAGGGCATGATTTTGATATCTAGTTGGGCGGCAACCATTTTTTCTATGTAGCTGCAGATGTATTTCTGATCGAGTTGGTGATGATTTCTTAACATTTTAGGATTAGTACATGTACATGGCCCACTATACTTAGTTATTTTCCATAATCCGGTAACCACATTTTTAATTACATGGAGCCTTTAATGACATGGTTCATCTGGATCACCACATTTTATAGCATATATTGCTTTCTTTGTCAAATTACTGTGAAAGTAATAATTTCTTTTTACAAAATACTCTTTCGCAACCAACTGCACCGTATCCTGTGATGGGAATAACATTCCAACATCAAATTCTTTTAAAGAATCAAACAACATACGGGGCTAGCTTAGCTCTTATATCTACTTGTATCATATCAAAGTTAATCTGTGAATAAGGCAGTGGATGTACCAACGGCAAAATGAGATTATTGTAATGGGTGTTGTAGTAAGCCTCCATATTGTCAATTTCATCATCTTATTCATCACCGTCATCACTATCAATCCAAAAATCATATTCTTCATCATTATCATCATCATTGTCGTCATTATCATCGTACTCTATGTATTGATTATCTATACAACATCATCTTCACCAACATTAGAACCTCTCCCAATTGAATCATTTATTACTTCGTATTCATTTACAGTTGTGTAAAACTGTAGAAATCCCATAGAACCAAATTGAAGTGCAAACTACTAGATCATCTTAACTGTAGAATTATTATGCACCTCGATAACATCATACATAATATAACCGGTTGTATTAATCGATTGTCTATACATCAAATTTTGAATATATTGATTTTTTGTTATATTCAACTTGCGCACAATCACAGTGCGTAACTCATTAAATATGGATATGTTTCCAAATTCAAATATAGCAAATTGTCCACTTTCATAATCATATTCATATTCATTTCGTACTATCCTATCTTCCAAGTGCACAGCCGCAAAAGATCTAGACGACATTCTGATAAATAAGGAAATTACAAATTATTTTGCATCTAAAATTTAATAAATATTTTCTCCTACGCATTAACAAATTAACATTATAACTATGAATTTAATATATGAAATAAATTTCATAATAAAATAAAATTTTATAATATAACAAGTGATCCGAACTGAGCCATTTCGTAATATTTTCCTAACATTTTTGGAATTTTTGGAATTTTCCTTTTATTTACTTTGAAATTGATTTATTTTTTTATATTTGCAAAAAGTTGATTCAGATCAGCTATTATACCTACATTTGGCCGGGTGTATAACTTGGGCCTTAAGGGCCGAAGTTGGTCTAAGACAAAAAAAGCTACCCTGGGGGTTAGCCCAATTCTTGTATTTTTAATGAATTTTTAAAAGGCCCAAAGCAACCCATAAAGAATATAGAAATAGAATTATATTATAAATATTATGAAAACATTAATTTTGAATATTTTCTAAAATGTTTTAGGATTTTTTAAACGATTTGCCTTTGATGGACAAAATCGTCATTTCCAAAAAAAAAAATTGGGAGCCAAAATCACAAAACACAAAATTTGGCCAGTTAAACTTAATCATTTTTTTTTCATTTTGTGTAAATTTTTAGACAATTTTTTTGTGATTTTATCAAATAGGATTCTTAAAAAAATCATATCTTCTTAAAGTTGATAACATGTGAGATATGATTCTTAAGAAACCATATCTTGCTGTGTGTGTGTGTGTGTGTATATATATATATATATATATATCTCTTGCCGTGATGAATTTTGACAAGAAATATTCTAGAGATGAATTTTGAAAAAAAATTAAGTTAATTTGATACTCTTGTACGATGGGTGTTATGGCAAAGCCACATGAAAATATGACAAAATCAACTTAATTTAATGCAGAAGATATGCAAATATGTTTAAAATGTCCACAATTTTTTTAATCTAGGCAAGTGAATATCGAAGATTCAATTTTTTCAGCATGCAATCTTCATGATGATGCAATTCAATCAATAAAAAATATGCAACCAAATATTTAGAATATCCAAATAAGGTAACTTACCTAGATTGCAAAATTTATTTTCTAAATTTGGATTTCCTTCCACAATTTGCAACTCAAACTTGGTGCTCTTTGGATGGTTCGATGACGATGGAACATAACAACGAACGGCGCGGTAGAGCCAGATTGGTAGTAAAAGAAAGATGACGTCTTCCCAAAACCAATCAACAGAAACATAGAAGATCAAGAGAACAACCAAAAATTCAAAATTCATGAAAAGGAAAGATAAAGTCCCTCATTTTTCCGACTAGAACTAGGTCCTTTTGAGGTGAGTCTGATTAATATGCCTTGGGCAAATCTATATCTGAGCAATAAGGAGAAATACCTTACGAACAAAAATTTGGCTGATAAAAGAGTCTATCACTTCTAGTCCCACCTCTGTCTTCAAAAATCCCTTGTTCACATGAAAAAAATCCAAACCAAGACATATTTGGCTATTGAAAGGTTACACGAACATGAAGGTACATCAAAAAATCTTTATGCAAACATCCCAATTATAGTTGTCAAACAAGTAAAATTGAATTTTTGACACAATAGCCCATTTTTAGTGCAAGTGCGTGCAAGTGAAGGTGGACAATTATTCCACGACACTTCTGGACGTTTAACTAAACATACAATGCAAACAATTGAGCAAATTGACTTTAGTGGTAAAGAAATTTACCTTGAACCAACTATCAACTTTGTTTGCCGAATTTGAACGAAACTCGAACTTTACGATCGAACGTTCGTTTAAATAACTATGGAAATGAATCAACGTTTTTTGAGCACAAAGGCAACAAAGAAATAGTAACATACATAGACTAAACTTCAGCAGGTGTCCCATGTGTCGCGACCTAAAAAATCGAGCGATGAAATTCCAAGTTAACGGATTATCAGGTTAATTGCCTAACCTAATTCGGACCCTCTCAAGTCCTACCGAATCGCAACTTAGGTTTTTTCATGCAAAGTTTATTCAATTTGATTTTTGTTCAAATGATTTTAGAATTTAGAGTCACCACTAATTATTTTTGGTAAGTCGATTAGAAGCCTAAGTAAATTCGCGAGAAAATTAAATTACTT
Organism: Psidium friedrichsthalianum; assembly: GCA_019149425.1. Lineage (NCBI taxonomy): Eukaryota > Viridiplantae > Streptophyta > Magnoliopsida > Myrtales > Myrtaceae > Psidium > Psidium friedrichsthalianum. The sequence continues at coordinate 15,802 of JAGVVM010008992.1, forward strand.
ATACGAACTAGAGATTATGAGTGCGGGGATTTGATTACACTAGTTAATTAAAACTAATGCCCTTTCGGTACCTTAATTTCATGGAGATCCTAATTTGGTAACTCATGCTTGGTTTACTCCTAAGGCTCTAGTGAGGTGATCTCTTTTTGTATTTTTCACTTTTTAGATGAAATGCATGGATGGTAATTAATGCATGGATAAGCAAAACATGAATATACAAATGTATATGAGCGATCGTATACATGCGAACACGAATATGCAATCATGAATATGCGAATATAGGTATACAAATATGACATACAAAAGTGAACGTACGTTACATGCGAATGTGGACACACCAATACGGCATACGAACATGGATATACAAATACAGCATACAATTGCAGACATTTGGATGCAACATACGAACGCGGACATGCAGACTTGACATGCGGACATGCAGACTTGGCATACGTACATGGACATACATATGTAGGTATGCCAATACAGACAAGCGAATACGAATACGTACGAATACGACATGCGGATTCGAAGACGTACGAATACAACATGAAGATAAGAAGACGTACAAATACGATATGCAAACGCGACATACAAATAAATCATCAAAAATAGAATTGGCCATTCGAAATGGCCCATTTCCTAATTTTTGTGATTTTTCTGAATTTTTTAAAATTTTTCAAGACAGTTTGCATATAAATGGAAAAAATCGTCATCTTGAAAACATTAGAAAGGAAGATTCTTAAAACTATGATTGGCCAGTTGAAATGGCCTGTCGCCTAATCTTTGAGATTTTTCTTTTGATTTTTTTTGGATGAATATGCATGAATCAATGACAATACGAATATGACATACGTACGTGACATACGAATACGGCACATGTATCACAAAACCAGTCAATATAATATATGAGATCTTTACACCACTAAATAGGAGGTAGAGCTTATCGCGATCTGGGGTTTGGATTGAAAAATACAGAAAATTACAATACAAATACGTATGCGGCATGACAAAGTATGCATGAGCTATATTATATGAAATGCACATGAATGACTTTTTTGGTATTTTCGAATTAAATAACACTGACGATGCAAAATATTTTGAATATAAACGCAATATTAGAAGATGCAATATAAACAGTAGTATATGAAAATAAGCATTAAAAATTCCTTGAAGCTAAAAGAGGGAGTGAGCTAATGACTTCTGTGCAATGTTACGACCTCCAGCAAGTGGCTCGCCCTACTCATTTTGGGGTTTGATGATATAAGAATTTAAATTACAAAAAATAGTGTACAGAAAGCAGTAAATAAAGAACCTCCAACAGGTGGCTCGGTTTTCTAATTTTGGGATTCGATGATGCAGAAATTAAACTGTAGAAAGTAGAGTACAGAAAGCAATAAATAAAGAACCTCTAGTAGGTGGCTCAGCCTATCAATTTTGGGATTCGATGTTGTCGAAATTAAACTGCAGAAAATAAAGTACAGAATGCAGTAGATAAAGAACCTCCAGTAGGTGGCTCGGCCTACCAATTCTGGGATTCGATGGTGCAGAGATTAAACTACAGAAAATAAAGTACAGAAAGTAGTAGATAAAGAACCTCCAGCATGTAACTTAGTCTACCAATTCTAGGATTTGATGGTGCAGAAATTAAACTGCAAAAAATAAAGTACAGAAAGCAGTAGATAAAGAACCTCCAGCAGGTGGCTCGGCCTACCAATTCTGAGATTTGATGGTGCAAAAATTAAAATACAGAAAATAAAGTACATAAAGTAGATAAAGAACATCCAGTAAGTGGCTTGGCCTACCAATTCTAGGATTCGGATCTTTTAAACTAATAGATGCAGAAAATTGCAATACGAATAAAACATGTGGATACAAAAAAAAACATATGAATACAACATGGCACAATCGGAATTTAAATCAATCCATTTATGCAACGAAATTTTCGAAGATTTGTGGCGTCCTTCAGACAACCTGCAAAGCCAACTTTTCATAAAATATATATATATATATATATAACTGCTAAGATTATAAGCTTCGTTACCATCGAGACTCGAGAATGGCTATGCAATGGGTTTGATTGTCGAATTCTCTCAAGAAAGAAAGGAGATGGCACTTGATTCCATGAAGAATTGACGTTAGCAGGATTAGCATGGCCGGATTCATAAAGGTGTACAGTGCCGCTAATGTCTTGCCTTTCTTCGCTAGACTTGTCGGGTGATTTTACCACACTGGATTGCTCCAAAAATCTACACTTGCACAAGCTAGAAATTCCTCCCAAAACTGCACCTTTGGCTTTGATTTACAGGGCATGGCTTTCTTGACTAGGACAGGAACCGAGGAGAACAAACGTGGAACGTTGAAGACTTTGACTCATCTTTGGTTGGTTTCGATGCTCATCAGGAACAATCAGCAAGTGTGCTTTATTGAGCACCAATGAGGAAGCTCGTAGATGGAGCTGCGTATCATCAAACTCCAAGCGATGTTAGATGGAGGCGCAAGGACTCAGATGCTGTGATGGACTTTTTGCGAGGACATGAGGATGTTATCAACGCAGTAGTGGATCCATCTAGAGTGAGCAAGGCGTGGCAGGAGGCTCGATCTTGGACTTGGAGGATGATGGCTTCGCCAGAATCGTTGATTCCCTTCATCACACCTAGACACAATCAAAAGAAAACCAAACTAGGACTTCACCAGAAAGATAAAAGAAAAGTCAGAATTTTATAGAGAAGTGAGAAACTCCTCTAATATTGTTAGACTTGTTCACTATAGCTGGCTTTGATATTCCTCTGGTGCTTGTCTTCTAGCTCCCTCTGCTCCACTCGTAAGACCACTGGCAGCCGAAAGTGCGCTTGAAAGTTTTCTAACTATGTGTGCCTCCTGGATTGATCAGATTTTTTCACTTTTCTAGTCCCGATACCTCCACGTGTAGACAGTAGGAAACCTATGACAAAAGTTAAGTAAAATGTCTAAAGGAAAAACATTATCGCAGGAGTTCACCGCAAGGGAGATGGCTCAACAACAACTCAATTCATGGACGGTGGCTATCCAAGGTGGCTCTCGAGCGGCGGCGATAGCGTGCAATAATAAAGCTCAATGGATTTGGCACCAAGATGGCTGATAGACGTGGCTAGGGCAAGAGCCACAATCAATGAGGAAACCACACACAAGAAGAAAGAAAATCAGGTTGGATCCATGGCGTTTCTTCTCTTCCTTTGTTTTTGCCTGCAATAAAGAACACATCAGGAGATAGAGAAAAGAAAACTTGCTCCTTAACGTCTCCTCCGAGTGAAAATCTTCTACGTGGATCTCCTTTATCGTTAATGGTCTCCCTTTTTTTTTTTGTGTTCTTAGTGGACTCTCGTGAGTTGGCAGGTGCCCATGGGAATCTCCACTCCACCTCCTTTGGGCTTTATTACCTGTCAAACCCAAGAGCATCTCGTCGCCTCCCCCACCCCCCCCCCCCAAAAAAAATTCCAGTCATGTTTTTTTTCCTCTTTTTCTATTGTGGCCCTCACCTTTTGCTCCTTCATTCGATGCACCAACTGAGACCCTCTCTACCTTCTCTCTTTTTTTTTTTCTTTTCAATGATGGTGTGTTGGTGATGATGAGTAATGATGGTCTCTTATATTGGTATTGGTGTGACACCTCCCTTGCTTTACAGATGCACTAAGAGCACCAGCACCCTTTGCATGGCCATCCATCTTAGTCACAATAACCGCCCCGTAGGAACACTTTGCTTGAGTACCTGTGCTTGATAATATGCAGCCTAACCATGCTATTGTCTGTAACAAAACAATGAGATCTAGATTCGTTGCTTGCCGCATTTTCTTCAAACAATGTAGCCTGCCTCTCGTGATGCCCACTTGTGTCAACAATTATTGAGATCCACAATTCTCCTTTTTTTTAAATGTTTCCACACCTTCCTTACACAACGATTTTCACTGGATTTGATTTCGTGTAACTTTCGTAAAATGGAATTCAGCTTTAGTGTTCCTTTCCTCCCCATGCAAAGGCACCAGCTCTAAAAGTATCAGCACAGACAAGAGCTGGTTTCCAACCTTTCTTTTGGTGAACAATATATTGAGCCCTCCCCACAACCTTTAAAAAACGATTTTCCTGGATTTGATTTCGTGTAACTATTCGTAAATGGAAATTTTTCACAGCTTTAGTGGCATTCTACTTCACTTGTTATCAAAAGGCGAATACCCACTCTAAAGTATCAGCACAGACAAGACTTTCTCTCTTGGTTTCCCATGTCCAATTCCTCCAATTCCAACACCCCTCCCTTCCCAATTTTTTTCTCCTCCAACGTTCCCCACCCCCCTCCTCCCCAAGGCTTCGTACTGGTTTCCTTTCCATCCCTACCCCACCAAAACCCACCAATTTTCCTCCCTGGGTTTCCTCCTCCGAAATTTCCAAACACGATCTAGGCCTTCCAACCCCCCATTTCCTCCCTTACAATACTCAAACTCTCTCCTCTCAGCATACTCTTGGTTATTCTGTGTCCTTTCCCTCGCAAACCTCCTTTTCCTTCCCAAAAATCATTCCTGCGTCTCATTTCCCCTTCTCCATGGTTTTCCCAATTCCCCCCTTCCTTCCCCTCCAATCAATCCCAAGTCACCTCCCAAATCCAATTCCGTCCAAAACCCACTCCTTCCCCAATTTTCATCCCAAACAACCTTTATTCTCTATATTCAATTCCGGGTTTGCTCCCGTCACCGCGATCGGAGGAGAGGGGAGGAGAAGCGGAAAGAGGAGAGAGGAGGAGAGCGGAGGGGACAAACAGGAGAAATGGACGGCGGCGACCAGAGGAGGCGGCAGTCGCGGGCAAGGAAAGAGGGAGGGAGAAAGAAGGGAAGAGGGGGGGGAGATGGGGGGAGAAGAAGAGAGGGGAAAGGCGGGG
>JAGVVM010008993.1:0-19121 GCA_019149425.1 Psidium friedrichsthalianum
TTGTGCAATTCCTTGTGGTCTTTGGTGTTCTTGGTATTTTCGGATAATTCAAAAAAGGGTCAATAGTATAGGTTCTTGTTCCAAGACACGTCTAGATCATGCATTTGGATAAGAAAATTAATGAGGATTCTCCATTAAATATGGTAATAAATGTGAAGGCTCTTTTACTGAATTTTCCCCAACTAAGGCTTTTTAGATCTTCCTTGCCAGTTTCCACTGTGGGACATCATTACAGCAAAGGATGTATTAACTTGTGCAATTAATTTATGAATCACGAGCTTCATTGACTGACTCAATAATAATGGTGTCCTTCTGATGTCTCTTAGGAAAGGGGAAAAAAAAAATCACATGGGATAACTCAAATTTAATAGAAACAATCTGAAACCCCAGGAACACAGTCTGGGAGTCTCGCGAGTTGACAAATATGATATAAGTACATTGTCGACCCGTTTTCTAATAACTTAAACTTTTGAAATTTGACTCAAAAAAAATCTTTCGAAAAAAGAACGATTTGTCTAACATGATATCCAAGAGCAGATTAGAGGTCAACTCCGATACTCAATCTTAACTTCATTACTCGTACTGTGTTTGCGGGAGTCATTTGCATTTATGAGTAGCTATACACGACGGAAATTATTGAATTATATATAAGACATCGATAGTATTTCCTAATAAATTAATGTTTAGGAAACATTGATTTATCTCTCACTCAGTAAATGATTTTGCTGAGGCAATGAAGATCTTTCACTTTTTACACTCGCAAAGCGTCTCAAAATAATATTTTCTATAAAAATTTATCGCTTCATTCCTGTTTATAATATCAATTGCCCGCGTCGAATGCGGTTAGTAAAAAGCTATTTTGAGGAAGGTAGTCACACACTTGGGTAGTATGATAGGGAATTTTACATAGCGCTAAAATTTCTCTAAATATATTAATGTGGTCATATCATGTTGGTAATGGTATATCGATGGTTGAGAAAGGTGGCAACCTTATGAAGAAGTTAGCGGTAAAAGTTACAAACCTAATACTTAGGGCGTGGTAATACTTTTGAATTATATTCTGCTTCAGACCTTTTGGAGCAAAAAATAGATATGCGTAACTAATTTTGGAATGATACGTTGCTTCAGAAGTGATTTGGAGCAAAAATCCATTATTATAATGTAATTTTTAAATTGAAATGTTTGAATATTTTTCAAGTGAATTTTCATTTTAAAGTTGTTTTTGAGGAAATTTCAAAAGCTAAAAAAGTTACTTTTCTTTTAGAAGTAAAAATCTCTTAACATCCCATATCTCTCTCACTTCGATCTCTTTTCGTTTTCAGCACCTCTCTCTGTCTCTCTCCAACTACGCCTCTCCATCACTGCTCACCGTCGACCTTCAACAATGGCCACCCCCTGTCAACCACCGCCTACCGCTGCCGCTCACTGCTAGCCATCAGTCGCCGTTGTACTGTCGTTGCGACCACCGTCGCCGCCAATTCGCCATCTTCGACAGCAGAGTAAAAAATAAATATTTTTTATTTTAAAAAGTAAATAATATTTTTATAATAAAAATAATTTTTTAAATAAATTTAAAAATATTAAAATGAAGTAGAAATTTTTCGGCCGACAATAATTTTTCATAAAAAAAGTTGTGTTAATAATGCTACAGAAGTAGAAATTTTCAACTATTATCAAATAAATTTCTCTAATCAGAAATTAACTTCTTGAGGCACAAATAGAAAATTTAATTTTTTATTTTAAAGAGAAGCCGAATAGTCAAAAATTAATTTCTAAAGCAAAGTGTTATCGTGTGCACGCTCTTAACTTGCAAATAAGTATCTATAGGTGTCGTTCAACTCTTGCCGGTCGGGTTAGGTAGAAAGTGGCGACGAAACCGTGACAATTGTCAGTTGGTCATGTTACATTGCAATGCATCATTGCATATTTGACATGTCTTGACGTGTGACGATCATACCTTTCGCATCGCCAGTGGGCGCTTAGTCTTTTCACCGCTAATTTCTCCAATAGGTGTCAGCACCCGAGGGGACCTCTCATCCCGACAGGGCCGGCATGGACACATGCCACGAGTGCCCAAGCCCACCCAAATCTAAACTCTTTGGCCTTATAATAGATGAACCCACCATTTGAGTTAGTCACATCCGGGATTTGAAATTTGTGCGAAAACATGAAGGCGATGTTGAATCATCATTCATCCCATTCGTCCGATACAAGGGTCGCGATCTGAGCCATTAATTGTGAGTAGATCTTGTGAAGGTTGGATTGGTGAATGTGTGTGTGCGGAGGCTGAAGAAGAAGAGACGAAGAAATAGAGAAACCTTGAAACCAAAGAGATCAAAGAACTTGGTTACGGACCAAAATAAAGATGAACATGTCTAAACAGTAAACACGACTTGTGCTCGCATTTGCCTCGCCGAGAAGTCGCCCCTCAATACCCCAGCCTCCAATCTCTCTCTAAATCTATTGTGCTTTCTTTGTACTTCTTTGGAATTTTTTTGTTTGCACAAGATCTCGTAGGCCCTTGTTAGACCGCAGAGAGGTCTGGCATGGGTCAGTGGCCTCAGCTGTGGCGGGCAAGCGTGGTCGGCCTTCGCCGGTGAGTCGGTGTGGTGGTGTTGCCCCCTAACACCCGACCAGCCATCTCTCGTTCTATTTTGCTCTTCCTCTTTTTCTGTGGTCTGCTTTTGCTTTCTATTATGTTTGATATCTTTGGGTTTTTATGTAAACTTCGTCACATTGCTAATGGGGAGACCGCTTAGCACCACAACGCAATAAGTTCTTGAAATACATTAATACATGCCACTCTTCGCCGCTCAAATTAGGTGTTTGATTGAATTATTAGGGTTGACTTCAATTTTCAAAATTTTTAATACTCGATTAAGTTTTAGGTATAACTTCTAACACTTTGATGTACTTGTCTCAGTATTTAGAGTACAGTAATTTGACACAACTATTTTTTGTCTAACGTCTACAAAAATTTTACAAACGACAAATGGGCCTTGATAGAATTAAAAATGTTCAAATCACAACAGAAAAATATACGAAAAATATAAACTATGATTATTTAACTGTTAAATAGAAACATTAAATATTCGAAATGAGATTTTCATTTCTTCAAACTTTATTCCTTTACAATTGTAGCTTCTAACTCACACCATTATTTGTCGCAGACACAACTTCAAGATTTTTATGATAAACTTTAGATTATGTGTGTTGTCTAGATAATTTTATTGGATGTAGTTAGCCACGTAGAAGCACTTGACCTACATTTTTGTGTGGTCTCCCTATATTTGGTTGCATGCAATTACAATCAAAATTATTTCACTGCTCCCTGCTCTCCTTGAATTTGGACTGCTTCGGAGTTGATTACATAGTTTAATAAATTATGTTACTAAGTGAACCAGAGAAGGGAGAAAATCAATCGTAAAAGTTTACGGTTTACGGTTTAAAGACTGATACTAATTACAAAAGTTCGCGAATTTTTATGATTTTTTCTCATCATAAAGTAATATGTAGGACCTGTTGTCGTTGCAGGCATGAAGTTGATGATGATTCACTTCAATGTGGGTGCTCGCACGTTATTAGTGTTTTTGAGAACGTGATAATGCCGGACCGGCAACCAGTTCACCAGTTAAACCGTTCTTGGACGGTCCATCCTGCATTATGGGGGCCAAAGAGGCAATTGTCGAAAACCAGGATGGTGCTCCGACCCCGAAAAAGAAAAAATGTCTTCTGTGGAGAGGATGCTGAATTGTGGCATGCTGAAGAAAACATGTCATCTTGGTACTTCCTCTTACTTGCTCTCTGTGTATACAGGTAGATATGCAACCATGCAGCCCCCACCATTCCATCGATGGATACAGGGAATAATGCAAACCGTGATTTTTTATGAGCTCCTCGGTCGAGAAGTGAAGTACGAGCGAGGTGATCATAAGAACGCGAAGTCATGTCCTGGTATGGTTGAAAAACTCAGTTAACAAGAGTTGAATAAGATGATGTGGCAGAGCATGTGCTCTGCTTCGAGTGATAATCAAATATGCCAAATGTCATGTCGAAATGTCGAAGATTTTATGAGAAGAAATCTAAATCCAGTGAAATCTTTAAGCTCGAAGCATACTCAATGCACTTGTTACACAAAGTTAGGATCCTCTCAATCCATATGAACTGATAAAAATATGCATCCCCGATTGTTGGTTGTCCCTTCATTGTGATTTCATTTGCCATTTTATTCTGTTCTTTGCAAAAGGTGAGAACAGAGACTAGCGCAGAGGATGCTGGAGGAATGCATGCTGCTCCGGGATTTTTACAGGTAGAGGCGGCATGACATCTCATGCCGCTGTTGTGGCTCGTGGGTCGGGAAAGTGTTGTGTCTGCGGATGCTCCGATATGCAGGCGATGACACTGTGAAGGTACAATGCAGAAACTTGGAGAAAAGTGAAAGTAGGAATTCGTGGTGTAAAGACTATACTTTTTCCAGGTACTTGTGATAGGTGACCTGGTAATCAAGGAAGGAGAATGGATTTCGCTTGACGGTTCAACAGGCGAAGTGATACTGGGAAAAGAAGCTCTTTCTCCTCCAGCTTTGAGCGGAGATCTCGAGACCTTTATGTCGTGGGCTGATGAAATAAGGCATCTCAAGGTGCTTTCTTAATTGATAAATGGATAGCAGAGCATTCTGTTGATTGTGTGCTTTCAACATGAAATAAGTTCTAGCATGTAGGTCGGTACGATGCTCGCAAGGTCATGGCTAATGCTGACACGCCTGAAGATGCCGCAACAGCAAGAAAGAACGGTGCTCAGGGCATTGGACTTTGCAGAACCGAGCACATGGTATTCAGTTTGCTTTTGTACTCCAGTCCGTGTAATTGCTTGATTTTCTTCAACACTGCCTTGCTACAAAACTGTATCAGCTCTTCTAATTGACCATTGATTTGCTGTGTGATCAGTTTTTTCGCTTCTGAAGAGAGGATAAAGTCTATGAGAAAGATGATTATGGCTGTGGCACCTGAACAGAAGAAATAGAGGCATTGAACCCGTTGCTTCCTTTTCAGCGATCGGATTTTGCGGGAATTTTCCGTGCAATGGATGGTACTATTCTTTTGCTCATCGACAATTAAGCAATTTGGTGCAAGTTCTCTCAAAGCTACATTTTCATTGCCCGTTCTCTCATGACCTCCTATGTAAAACATTGCACCTTAATTTTCTGTACTTCAGGTCTTCCGGTTACGATTCGTCTAATAGACCCGTGACTTCATGAGCTCCTCCCTGAAGGCAACATTGAGGATATCGTAAGTGAATTGACAGTGGAGACTAGTATTAGTCAGGAAGAAATCCTGTCGGAGATCGAGAAATTGTCCAAAGATAACCTGATGCTTGGTCTTAGAGGCTGCAGGTTTCTGGTGCACCTGGAGTACATTCTGCACCTTAGCATACTTGCCTCTTGCTGCTTTTTCTATCTTTTCGGGGGGCAAAAACTATGTCTAGAAGAGGATTGACGCCATGGTAATCGTTATACTCTCGAGCTAAGATCAGTAGTCCGATGCCAAAATGGTCGGCTAACAAAGGGACACGAGATGCCGGGCTCAATAAGGACAGATCATTACCATTATTCATACAAGTGTTTACTGCCTGTGTACAGGCTTGGAATATGGTATCCTGAATTGTCGGAGATGCAGGCACGCGCTATATTTGAGGCTTCGCTCTTGGCAAGAAAGGAGGGCATCGCGGTCCTTCCCAAGATAATGGTTCCGCTCGTTGGAACACCTGAGGTATAAGTTCTTCAATACTCGTTAACAGCATTCAAACCGAAAGAAATTACAGTTCATCATCATGCATCAGAAGCAGAGAGAATTCATCTCGACATTGAACACATCATAGTATTGCGGACAGTAGATGGTATGCAGAATTTCCATCTTGAGGTAGAGGCATGTTGTAAATGTTTAACGTGCAGGCGCTAGAACATCAGGTCACTCTGATACAAAGTGTGGCGAAGGAAGTGTTCTCCAAGACAGGTTCTTTCATAAGCTATAAGGTCGGGACCGTGATTGAGGTCCCGAGGGCATGCTTTGTTGCGGATTAGGTACGAAAGAATGAACCGTCTCTGTATTTTCTTCTCCATCCAAATCCAACTTGGAAAGTTCCTCTGATTTTTGAGTTTCAATCCTTTTCTTCTCCTCCGATTCAATAATGATAGATACTGGATAGCGAAGAATGCGGATTCTTCTCCTTTGGGACGAACGATCTCACGGACATGGCTTTCGGGTACAATAGGGACGATGTTGTGAAGTTCTTGCCGACTTATATCTCGGAGGGCAATTTGCAGACTGACCCACATAAATGTCCCAGCCCCTGCAGGTTTGATCATTCATCTTCCTTCTAATTCGTAATTACAACCGTGTCGAAAATAACTCGCGGGAACTTGATCGAAAGCCGGGGAACTGATCAAGATTGCAATAGAAAAGGGATGGAAAGTTAGGCCTGCCTTAAAGGTAATGAACGAATACTGCATAATACATGTCGGCGAAGGACTGGTGAACATTTCGACCGTAGGTTCGAAGAATTCGCAGTATCATAGTCATGAAATTCCGGCCTCATGATTCACCATCAGAACTTCATGCTTAATTCATTTTTGTTAATGCCGAAACGAGCAAACCGGTCATTTCTTGTGTCATTTTTTAGGAGGAACCGGATTCTATATTTTCCCACCATATACAGGAGGTTAGCTAGCTTGATGTTTCTAAAACAGGTTGGAATATGCAGGGAGCACGGTGGAGAACCTTCGCCTGTCGCATTCTTCACAGAGGCCGGAATGGGGGCTTTTTACGAAAATAGGCTAAAAATTTAATCTTTTTACGAATTTGGGTCTTGTTAAAAAAAAATTACGGAAAGGGGGTTTGTCCGGCAGTATAAGCGCCGAACAACCCTTGTCCGGCACCTAGAGTGCCGGACAGGAGGTTGTTCGGCACTGTAAGTGCCGAACATGGCCAGGCCCCCCCCCCCCCCCCCCCAAAAAAATTCAACCCCCCTCCCGGCCCCCCTCCCCAAAATAAAACCCCAAAATTCAACCCCCCCCTCCCGGCCCCCCTCCCCATTTCCCCTCCCCCGCCCCCTCTTAGTTTGTCATTTTTTCTATCAGTGGAGGACCCCTACCTATTTTTCCTTCTTTTACGTGCGATACGTCTTCTCTTTTCACGCGATTTACGCAAAAAGGCTGCCGAATCAACGAAATAGAGATTCGTGTCAATAGTAAAAAATTTGTCACATAAGAGATAGAGCAGAGTCTGAAGAAGTTCCGAAGAAGAAGAAACAAAGAGAAAAAATAGAGAGAATCGAAATTAGAGTCTGAAGAAGTTCTGAAGAAGGAGAAAGAAAGAACGTATCGAGAGAAATTGAGTGAGAAAAATTGAAGAGTTCGTTCATCCATTTCCAACGTTTGTATTCACGGTCACTAATTTTGTCAATATTTCCTCGCCATCGATTTAGGTAATATTTCACTTTATGATCTGTTTTATTTCGCCATTTGCGTTTTTCGTTTCATTGCATGTAATATCAATTTTTTTTTGTAGACGGTAGAGAAGTTAGAAGAATCGAAATATCATTTTCTTCAATCTCAACACACACGCGCTTTTTGAGTTAAGGTAATGCCTATATCCTTGTTAGAATATGCTATTTTAGTACTATGCAATAACTGTTGTATTGTGATGAGGCGACTAGCGCGGGTCAGATGAAAATGAAATTTTTATTGTGGCAGAACCGCGAGATCCTCGTATGCCTATGCATCCTAATGCATGATCATATCACTATTGGATGTTAAATTGCTTGTTGAATTCATTTATTTTCATGACTGAGTTGTTAGTCTAATTGCATGCCTAGAATTAATCGTCTGATTACGCGTTGTCCTGAGCGGGGTTTAGGGGCAAACTTACTGAGATGTGTTCTCATAGTTGTCGTTATTTTCCCCACTTTTCAGACCCTAAACAACGATCATGAAAACACCACCACCGCTCCGTTTTGGGATTCCACGAGAGATAGAGACCGAAGTGGAAGAGTATCCTGTCAGTGAAGATCGAACGTACCTTAGGTATAGTACTAGAGTTTGGGTGGACGAGGGAGACGACCTATGGAGAGCACATTTCTATGTTGCGTGGAGGTACCGTCAGGACGGTTTACTAAGCAATATACTCCATGGATTCGAGACCCCATCAGAGATCGAAGGTAATTGGGACGCTTCAACTGTCATCGAGGATGGAGAGGTAGTGGATCTCGAGGATATTCCTGTACCAATGGATACCGACGAGAATTCACTAGCGAGTGATTCCGAGGATGGAGAGATTGCGATGGTGAGCGACCCTGAGGAGGTTCCTCTGCCTGATGTCAGTAGTGGAGGCGAGTAGATCTTAGTGTGTACCTTGTCGGGTGTGATCTTTTGTTTAGAGTACAGCCCTTTCGACCATAGATCCTTTTTGACGTGTGGTTGACCTAGTTTGTATTACTTACACGGTTGATGTAATTAATGATATGAATGATGTATAAAGGATGTGAATAAATATAAATATTTTAGTCGTACTTTTACCTTGCTCAGTTATTGCCGGGGTTATTGTGTCGTTTCCGCTAGCGTTCGCTTTATTGTGAAGATCGAACGTACCTTAGGTATATAAATAGAATCGATTTGGGTCGGCGACAAATCCTGGGACGTTGTATTATCTTTATCGACCAGTGTATTTGTGCGGGATGTTGCGTGCTCGTGTGTTTTATATGTTGTTTAGTTAGAAAAATGTGTTTTTTTGTGTTACATATATGTCTGTTTTGCATCGAAAAGTATCTTATTTTTGCGCTACATATATGTATATTTTATACTGAGAAATAGCTTAATTTTGTGCTACTCATATATCTATTTTGCATGTCGATACATGTCTCATGAATATTATTATTATTATTATTATTATTATTATTATTATTATTATTATTATTATTATTATTATTATTATTATTATTATTATTATTATTATTATTATAGAAAACATAAGAAATGAGAGAGGCACCGTTATTTGGGTCAAATCCTGGACCCGGCCTGATTAATAAAAAATTCAAATTAAAATTTAGAAAAAAAAATAAACCAGACAATCAGAAAAAAATGAAAAAACAAAAAAAATTATTTAAAAAATTTGAGAAAATTTCACGACTTTTCATAAAAAAAAGTTCTGAAGAATGTAAAAAATTAAATTAGGATTTATGTTATTATTTTTCGTTCATTACATTATAAATGACGATTGTACATAAAGCATCTTAGAAACATTATGCGATACTTATGAAATTTTTCTGTTCCATTTATAGATATGGCACAAAGGCAGTATATTCGACCGGGACCTGAGAATAATTCACTACTGACAGAGCAGGCTGAACATAGATCACAGGCCATTTGGGAGGCTAAGGTAAGTAATTAAAATAGTTATTAGCTGAGCTGTTATTTGTAATAGTTATATCATAATGAAATTGTTAGTAACAATTAATGTAACATTCCATAGATAAATGATAATGAAGTTATTCGGTGTCAACGAGATGGAGCAATATTACACGAAGCTGAGCTTGATCCTCGATTAGAACCATATCTTCGAGCTTCGGGATTTTATGGACTTTGGAAAATGGGATTCTGGCAAGTTGATCACCATCTGATCACAGCGTTGGTTGAGCGATGGAGGCCCGAGACTCACACCTTCCACATGCCAGAAGGTGAATGCACTATTACCCTACAGGATATCGAAGTTCTTACAGGGCTTCCCATAAATGGAATTGCAGTTACTTACCCCACTGATAGAAATTGGGGCGATGTTTGTGACGAGCTACTGGGTCACCGACCCCCACCCGGTCCATTACGTGGTTCGATGGTGAAGATTTCCTGGCTGAGAGGAGTCTTCGATGGAATTCCAGACGATGCAGATGAGGTTACGATAATGCAGCATGCGAGAGCATTTATTCTGCAATTAGCTGGAGGTTCAATATTTTCTGATAAATCGGGTTCCAGGGTGAGTCTAATTTTTCTACTATTATTAGAGAACCTTGTCGATCCTACGCCATATAGTTGGGGTTCAGCAGCGCTTGCATGGTTGTATCGGGAGCTATGCAATGCCACCAAGCCATCAGCGAAACAAATCAGCGGTCCCTTATATTTATTGCAAATTTGGGCGTACGATCGATTCAGTTGTATCGCACCATCCATCAGAAGCAGTAATCCTTTTGAAGATGCACCTCTCGGTAGTCGGTATGTGATATATATATATATATATATATTTTTAGTTTGTGAGTGATAATCTTTTTTCAGTCCGTATAATATATGTAATTGTTCTTTTTTTTTTCACCATTACACTGTGTAGATAACTATTTTTTTTAAAATTTTTCAGCTGGTTTCAACCCCTACAGACAACTAGAGTGCCCACACATGCTTTATCACACCAGCGCTATCAATTTGATAGAATGACATTTACCGATGTAAGTCATGATAGAAATCAATGAGTTCAATGTAATGTTAGCTTTTAAATTAATTCTTATTTAATTTGATATGGTTCAATTTTTTTAACAGATTATTTGGGAGCCATACACCGATGATATTCTCGATAATCTACCAGATTACTGTACGGCGGGAAAAGAAATTTGGACAGCTCGTGTTCCACTCATCTGTTTTCATATAGTTGAGTGGCATTACCCGGATCGAGTGCTTCGTCAATTTGGTATGCAGCAACCAATACCAAATCCTCCGAATGATCATAAAGCCTTTCATACCATTGAATTAAGGCCAGTTAATAAGGATTGGGTGAAAAGCATATGCAGTCGATTCAAATGTGGAACGATCGTTCTAACCACATAGTTCGATTTGATCCTGCGACGGAGCCACTTCATTTCCATTCAGAATACATGGAGTGGTACCGTGCATGCACACGACGGTGGATTTCTTACACGGGAGGTGCAGTAGGTGCAGCGGTTAGTGCAAGCACTTGTAATTTACTTCAGAAATTTTTTTTAAGTCATATAAATTGTTAGCATTTGATAACTTATATTAACTTTGATTTCGTGAACAGGCTGATGGCGCGGAACAAATTATATCGTTATGCAGATCTACTTCTCGGGTTCGGGATCGGGATCACATGCGGGAGACCGTACGGCAGATAGGCAGGATAGCAACAGCAATGCTACATACATTCAATGAAGAGAGACGGTTATTAACGATTCCACGACCCCAATCAGCCTCTACGACAACACCTATTGGATCCCATGGAGATGACCTACCTCAGACGAGCCAATCAATTCGAAGGAGTAGAAGAGCTCTTGAAGATACAGATGCCATCCCGGGTCCTGCAGTCTATAATATGGCAGAGTTCAGTCCTGAGTTCAATCCCGGTTCGGCCAGACAGATTTTACTTCGGGGTTCAGCCAGTTCGCTGGCCCATATCATGGGGGATTCCGTCCCCACACTCTCACAATTTCTCCGATGGCTGGAGGATTTGAGCTCCCTCTTTTTCTCAATATGCTTCTACTCCATACCATCCATCTGAGCATGAGATATTTGCTCAATTTGATGATGCATCACAACCACGGTTGTCAGAAGAGGATATTCCTTCATCATCTACACAACCCATGCAAGCAGAACCGCGCCGGTATAATACTAGACCTGCCGAACACCGAAGACAACCTACTTGCGGAACAGGAGGTCATAGAGCGGGACGACACCATCGTTGAATGTAATCATCAAATGACGAAAATTATGTATTATTATAAATTTGATGTACTAGAACTTTTTTACATCATAAATATGTATTGTTATTTTTTCAATCTTTTTTACTAATTTTTTTCGCATTTTTCTATCTTTGGGATATTTTTTTATTATTACAAACAAATTATATGATAAAGGTTTGTCCAGGTGGATAGCCACGTTCGTTACATTACGCAAATGGTCTACATCTAATAAGATTTTTCCACAAATTTTATCGTTAGACATGTAGATTCAGTTATTAATTTAATAATTTGAAATTCATTTTCAATTAACCCTTGCAAATTTCAGAAATCATGATAAAATATGGGTTAAATACGCACAAAATGTTTTGTGAGACAATATCAATATGCAAATAGAGATATGAGTAGTGTAAAAATAAGATATTTTTCGGTGGAAAACAAACATATATGTAGAGCAAAAAATGATATTTATGTTTAAACAATATTTAAAACTCATCAATACAACAGTGCATCAGTGATTGCACAGTACTAAAATATAGCATATTTTAATAAGGATATAGCATTACCTTAATCCAAAAATCGTGCGTGTTTCGAGATTGAGAAAAATTGATACTTTCACTCTTATAACTTCTCTGCTATGTAAAAAAAAATTGACGTTATAGACAACAAAATGAAAATTCAAACGCTAGAAAAAAACAAATCATAAAGTGCATCATTACCTGGTTCGATGGCGAGAAAATATTGATGGAATAATTGACTGTGGATACGGAGACATTTGGAAATTGACGAACGATTTCAAAATTCTCTTTCTCTCTCGATTTTCTCTCGATTTTCTCTTCGCTTTCTCTCTATTTCTTCTCTGTTCCCTCTCTTCGTCTTCGCAAAATAAACAAGTTGTTTCTCTCTTGCTTCTGATGGGTTTTTAATAGAAGCCTGAGGTTTGAAAATCCTTCACGTGAAGAATTCAGAAGCCTAACCTTAGGCGTTCAGAAGCCTGAGCTTCTGACTCTTCACGTGAAGAGTCAGAAGCTTGCCTTCGAGAAGGGGGGCCTCCCTGCCCTGCAGTGGAGTCAAAAGCCTACATTCTGGGAAAAAAAGAGGGGGCCATAGGGGAGCTACCAAAGTGTTTGGG
Source organism: Psidium friedrichsthalianum (assembly GCA_019149425.1). Lineage (NCBI taxonomy): Eukaryota > Viridiplantae > Streptophyta > Magnoliopsida > Myrtales > Myrtaceae > Psidium > Psidium friedrichsthalianum. The sequence goes on from JAGVVM010008993.1 coordinate 12,857, forward strand.
GTTTATGTGTGGGGGGCGGCGATGCCGAGGCCGGGGGGGTTTGGTACGAAAGCTGCCGAACGGACCCCTTTTTCATATTTTTTTAGCTGAGGAATTTTTCTTTCCCTAAGCTCGTAAAAAGTCCAAGAAGGGAGGGGGGGGGGGGTGGAGGGGGGGGGGGGGGGGTTGGGGGGGGTTTTTAACTTTTTTTAACGTGTGCCGAACAAATACTTGTTCGGCACATGAAGTGCCGAACAAGCCTTGTTCGGCGCGTGGAAGTGCGCGAACAAGCCTTGTTCGGCGCTTCCCCTTCCGAACAAGCCCCCATTTCGTAATTAATATTTACGAAAACCTAAATCGATAAAAACGTAAATTTAAAACTTGATTAAGAAAATCAGAAAAATGAGAAAATTAAAAAATCAACTTTGGAGACCTTGGCCAACCATAGGGAACCATTTTTTTGAAATAAATTTTCATATTTTTCGCATTTTTAGTATTTTTCTGAAAATATAAAAATACTTCAAAATTAAAAAGAAAATAGCATTTGAGGGCAAAAAAAAGTGTTCACGAAAAAAAGTCAGTATTTTAAATGGTTCAATATAGAAAGATCTATTTAAATGGTTCACGAAAAAAAAATAGCATTTGGCAATTTTTTCTTAATTTTTAGGCCACAAGATCTATTTTTTATTTTCGGATATTTTGTTATTATGGATAAATTGTAAAAATTACGAATATTTCAAAAAACTTATTTTTTCCCCCACCCCCCCCTCCCCCTTGGCAACTCCATGGATAATAACACCTTATTCCTTCGAAAATGACAAATTATCGAGCTTTCACTTGATATTTTTATATCCTCAATGGAATTAAGCTCTATGTTTAGTGCGATTTCCACTTGACCGTCCATCATATTGAATCCAATTGAAAATTGAAAATATGTCTTTATCATTTTATCCAAGAAGACACAAATCAAATTTTTTTGTTTTAGCTTTGAACCTCTTTGATGTTAATTTTTACGACAAATACTATTCATGTTGTTGGAGTAATTAAATATTAAACGACACCTTCATCTAATAGTTTAAATTTTTGAAACAGTTGGATGTCTCTCTTTCCTCATCCTTGACCATTTTCTTCTTTCTTCCATTCTTCACCCTCGTCCACTTCCAGTTCTTAGTCCTCCTTTTCTTCTCTCCTCCCCATGGGAGTACAACCTTCCCCATTCGTATCGGCCTTTCCAATCTCGGGTTGACAATCCTCGCAAAACCAAAGAACTTCGCCATGGAAAATTACTGTTTCTAGGCAATAGCTGAAAAAAAAAACGAGAAAAAAGGCCGACAGTCAAGATTTCTAATGGGGAGCATTCACTTGCATCATGCACACGAGCGCAAGGGTGCGAGGGCGATCTTACCAATGAACGGCATATTTCTTGCAGCCATCACAATAGATCAAAGTTTCTTCAAAGCCACGGTCCCACAGTGTAGGCAAACAATCGCCTGCAAGAATTTAAAACCAGCGTAGACTTTGAACCTTATTTGGATTTTTTGGCATTTAAAATGTGCAGTCTTTAAAACCGATCAAGCTAATTCTAATAGAATGGAAGACAAAATCACGATCTTTTTGAAAAACAGCGATCAAGGAATTAAAAAAAAAAGGAATGGTTGGAGCTTGGCTAACGAGGAGAAAGAAGAAAGAAGAGAGACGGCCAAAATTTGCGTACCATATCTTTCGCCGGAGTTGCTCCGATGAATGCAGATCCTCTGTCCTCGCCGTGGCAGCAAAGGCAGTCGTCACGTTCAGCTTCTCTCTATTTTCTCTTAATACGTTATCCGTTTCTCTTTCTTCAGAGCGTCTTCAGATCTCACTCTTTAAACGATTCTTATATAAAAATTTTTCTCATTGTAGAGACGAATCTCTGCCGCGTGAAAAGGGCAGACATAACGTGCGAAAAAGAAGGAGCAGAGGGGGGCCGTGGAAAAAGAAGAGGGGGCGGTGAAAAAATCGACAGGAATCCTCTCTAATTTGACACTTGCCAAAACTGAAGAAGGACGAGGTGGGGGGAGCCCCCTCTGGTTCTCTGAAAAAAGAAAGAAGGGGGAGGCCTTTAATTCGTTGACATAAAGGGGCCGGGGGGGGGGGGGGGGGGGGGGGGGGGGGGGGCTGGACCTCTTGTTCGGCTGTTGGCAGCCGAACAAGCTTGTTCGGCGGTTGAACAGTCGAACAGGGCTCCTTGTTCAGCACTTTCGGTGCCGAACAAGCAAATTCGCTCCATAGAGTGCCGAACGGGGCTTGTTCGGCACTTAAAAGTGCCGAACAAGCCCCGTTCTCGTAAATTTTTTTTTATGAAGACCCAAATTCGTAAAAAGTTAAATTTTTAAACCTATTTCTGTAAAAAGCCCCCGGAATGGACTACATGTCCTGTTCGCCATTTAGGTAAGAGCGGTTTTCTTCATCCTCAAGTTTCAGGTGATTTAGCTTCTGGACATCCCTAGAGACACGACAAATTTACCGACTAAATTATTTTCGCGAAATTAGTGTCCGTTGCATCATTTAGCGAACCAAGTTAGTTAAGTAATGACATTATGCTTAGTATTGTTGTTATTACCATTAATATTGTGCTTACCAACATCCCTTTTTTTTTTCATACCTGGTCATGTGTTGATGCATTGACACTCTTGAAACAGGGTTCCCATTGCAAGGGCTAGCTGCAGCTCAGGTTGCTCTATGAAGAGTAGAGTTGGCTATATTCTCTGTTTTTTTTTTTTTCCAATGACAAATAAATTCTTAATAGTCAAAATAATACATCCTTCTGGATGTCCATCATGTTGATCAATTACTTGTAACATAAGTAATAATGCGAGTGCCAGGCACGCACGGCCTGACTCTGAACTCTGGACGCACTCTATCTTTATGAGACTCGTTTGAATTTCTGCTATGTGGATTGATCAGTACATTGAGTGTCTTCCTTTGCAAAAATTAGGCCAAGTAGGTCTTCCGAGTCCTCTGGATTTGTCCATTGCTATGAATGGATATGTCGTGTAGATCGTTATGATACAATGCAATCATTAGGGTCAGGTCTCTAATTTCGCGACACTCCACAACATTCACTCTCGTCTCATATGAGTGCCCCCAGCTTTTTGGGCTCCATTTATTTGGCGGAAAATGATTTGTTCAAAGAATAATTTTCTCAAATAATTGTTTGTATCGCTTGAAATAAACAACTCATATTTAAATATTTTTCGTGAACAATGAAAACTTTTCTCATTCATTCATTTTTATGAGAGAAAACAAGTGATCATCTTTTTTTGCAAAACCAACACACCGTGAATGTCATAATGAAATTTCATTGAATATAGATTAGAGATTTGAGCAATTTTTTTCGAAATTTTTATATACGCTTCCCAAGTCGTGTGCCGTGATTATTTTCCTATGAAGTATTGCCCTTGTTATTTGGACCGTTGTGTGTTACTCCCTCGGCCTTCCACAATGCACAATCGACGTATCCCGTGTGGCCCCGAGCAGCGTAAGAGACTGTTCGCGCAATTTAGATCAGGAATATCTTTCACCGAAATTCATGTGCTTCGATTTTTATTAAGAAGGGTTTTGTGGCTCTATTTTGATGGAAGATTGGGGCGAACAAGCGAACGAGTATGTGTGATTAGGGAAAGTAATGGGAATTGCGAAAGACCTACCAGCTATGCTACTTCTACTTGTTTGGAAATGGAAATAGATTGCCTGAATCTGAAAGTACAATGAACGAAAAGTGCAAGAAAGTAAAGGCTACACTATGAACGGTGATGAACACTAGAACTTCAAAGAAACAAAGTGTTTTTCTCTAGATGATTTCGGGGGGCCCCCTCACTCCTTTCTTCTGAGTACTTATCCTTCTTGCATTTCCAATCGCTCAAGCAGTTACTTTTCGATTTCAAATATTTGAATTTTGGCGCTACTGTTCACCTCTCATGATTCTTATAACTAACTCATGTAAATCGGGACCCATGTCTTCCACGATTTGCAACCGCATGGTTAACTGCCTCTTTTTGAATGATATCTCTTGATTTTAGAAACCTGTTTGCGCCCGTGAGTCTTGCTCTGTGTTCCCCGAATTTCGCGGAAGTAATCTCCATATTGCATATTAAGATATATCGAATCCAAGTACACCATATCCTTCATTCGATACATTTTCTTTTAAACTTCTTGAATAGCACACACACATCCCGAATGGCGAAACACCAACTTATCATTCGGTATGACGTTTTCTCCCTATCATAGCTCGGGATCTATAATGGCACCTTTTTCACACGTCTTTTCTAAGATACCGAATTGAACTACAATATTACGGTATCAACATGTGCTCCCTTTTAAAAGAATTAAAAAAGGTTTGATTCTTTAAACTTCGACACTTACAGAGCACTTTCCTTTCCCAAACGATGTCTTTTTCATTCGTTTTGAAGATATGTCCCTTCGACTTCTTTTGTCAAGCGACACGTTTTGCATCGCTTCCAAGATTCATCCTCTCAGCCTCTTTTTGTACCAAACAACTCCTCTCATGTCGTTTCCAAAACTCACCTTTTCGACCCTTTCCAAGTCAGCTATAAAGTTATTTATCCCAACACAATCAAATTTTTGTCCTCTTCTCATTACCTTCGTCTTCGCACTCTCGTCTGGTCTTCTTCTCCTTGGAAGCATTCTCTCAAAACCCTAGCATCAAGTATCGCTCTTTCCATCAATGGCTTCCCAAACTTCCACTTTTTCCTCTGCAATAGCCCTCGACCGCTTCTTCGAATTCGTAGAGTCAGATGATTTGGACAATCGTCACTATTTCTCTCTTCTGAACAACGATGGTAATGATTCTTCGTCTTGAGTCCTGCCCTTTACAACTATTTTCTGATTTCAAAAGTTTATTCTGAAGTTTTTCCTCGACAGGAACTGAAATCCTTCCTATCCATCATTCACCTGTTCAGTTTTACCCTGGACCTCCCAACCTTCTCGACTTAGGGCTTTTTTCCCATTCGATCAGTCTTTCTACCAATGGTATTCCGACTTCACGCTTCTAAGGCACCCTCTGGGACGAGCTTCAAATCCATGACGCTCTTCGCCTTCCTTTCTGCTTTGATTACCGTCTGAATTTTGAACTGATCGGTACCCTTTCTAGCTTTTGGTCTTCTTCGACTAATTGCTTCTTTTTCCCTTTCGCTCCTATGACTGTTACCCTTTGGTCCTGGTTTGTATTATTGGTCTAGTCCTTTAGGAGAGGATGTTGCCACCATCTCGGTAAACACCAATCCAAGTTTTTGTCTGCTTTCAGATTTGATTTGTCCTACGGGACTTTTCTGAGCAAGTTCTTTAAAAAGATGGAGAAGTTACCGATGAGGAACATACTGCTTTTCTCCTCTACTGGCTGTGCAAATTCCTTTTCTACCACCCTGTCATCAGGGTATCTAAAGATTTTTTGTACATAGCCAGCGCTCTAGCTGCAGGAACCAAGCTAGCTCTTGGCAAGACCACTCTTGCTCTCCTATATAGGGGACTATCCCATGCTGCTTCCGTCACTTCTGTAGGTGTCTTAGGGATTTTTGATGGCCCTCTCTGATTTTACAAATATGGGATGCCTTCTATTTTCCTTCTTGTTCTCAGAATCCCAATTCGGTCAGCCCTCCTCTGTCTCTATACCAGACATTCCCTCCTGTCAAGCCTTGAGTCGGGAACTTATCCATCTTGATAACCAAATTTCTTCTTATTTTCGGTATTTCATCACTCAGCTCTACTCCTTTGATGGAGAGACTTTTGATTTTTCTCCCTTTTTTGCTACCGAATTTCGCCGTGTCTTCCTGGCTTCCAAACAATCGTAGTGTGTACTAGCAGTTATGCTAACTTCCATCGACCTCCCTGTCAAAATTCATTCAAAGTCAATAAGTGGGGGGGGATGGGCACGGGAAGGGAGGGAGGGGAAGGGAAGAAAAAGGAGAGAGAGGGAGGGGAGAGAGGGGGGAGAAGAGGGAGGGGGGAAAAGAGAGAGAGAGGAGGGGAGGGGGAGGAGAGGGGGGGGGGGAAAAGGAGGAGAGAGAGGGGAAGAAGAGGGAGGGAAAAAGGAAGGGGAGGCGGGGGAAGAGAGGGGGGGGGAGAGAGGGGGGAGGAGGGGAAGGAAAGGGGAAGAAGAGGAGAGGAGGAGAGGAGAGTGAAGAGGAAGGGAAGAGAAGAGGGAAAGAGAGGAGGGAAGGAAAGGGGGAGAAGGAAAAGAGGGAAGGAAAAGGGAAAGGAAGGAAGGGAGGGGGGGAGAAAAAAAAAAAAA
>JAGVVM010008994.1:0-15116 GCA_019149425.1 Psidium friedrichsthalianum
TTTAGTTACACAAAAGGCCCGAACGAAGAGCGAAAGATCTGTCATAGCGGCGCGAGAATTACCACTATCATCAATGTCGATTTACTCGAAGTCTCCGGTTTCGCATCGGAAACATTCTCTACAAAAAAAAAAAAAATCGCTACATGAAGATGGATCTATGAATAAGGATTGATAGTGATAATACTGCTATTCATACACAAAATATAAGGTGACACACTGACACCTTCCTCTTTGACAAAACATGATTCGGTTCACGGTGAAAACTATGGCACAGGTAGGTCTTTCGCCCAAACCATGGATGCGGAAGAGACGGCCAGGCCCACCGGGGGGGCGACATTGTTTAGTTTAGACAACTCACTGAACTTGTTGAGGGGGGGGACGAACCTAAAGCTAAAAAACACTGTAGAGCGGTCAAATGCGTGACCAGAAATCCATGGATTCGAATCATAGTTCCGCGGAAAACATGGCGGAATCCATTTTTGATGGGTTTCCAAAACAGTGGCGTCGTCCGATCTCGTCACGGCCTTCGCGAGTAGCCGAAAAATGGGACGCCTTTCTCTTTAGGGAAATTAATCCAAAAAGTTCTAGATTTTTAAGTTATTACACGGAGGTCAATTAATCTTGAACTTTTAATTATGTCAATTTAATTTTAAACTTTTTAAATCTGAATCGACACCGTACAACAACAGGTTTAGGACTTTCGGACAATTTTCTCCCTTTTTACTGTTTCTGGAAATCCTGCGATCGGCAAGCATCTCTTAATTTCGTGTTTAAGAAAAAAATGAGCTGGCAAAAAGGATCTTTAGTCGAATCCCATATTTTTTTTTTTTTTTTTATCTGTTTGGTTTCGGTTTTACTCTCTAGTCGACATTTTTCCCAATGGTCGCTTTCCCTCTCCTCCCTCCCTCTCCTCCTCTTTCTCCCTATAGTTTTCCCCTTTAACTAAACCCCCTAAAACCAAACCTAGGATAAAACCTAACGGATATAAAAAACCTAACGGCTACGGTCAAAACCTAAACGGATTCAGAACGGATTCATAAATGATAAAAAAACCATACGGAATTCAGACTAAAAGATCTTTGCCCTCACCAGTCATGGAGCTGAGAGCTCACCTATCGAAGATGCCTCATCCTTGTCTCGTGCCCCCACGTCATATTTTGCATGCCCCCGTCCGCTTGCTTGCCCGACCGCATCAGCTCAGGAAAAAAAATTTTGCGGAAAAAAAAAGAATTTTGAAATATCCCTCAAAATTGATGTGTATCGCTTGGAAAAGATTTTTCATTAAAAATGTTTAGACATAAATTCTTATCGATAAGGAAATATTTTTCATTGGCTAATTATTATAATCGACACGAACAATCATTTTCCATGAGACAAACATAGCCTTAGCCTTAGTTCTAGTAAGATGACGACGGATACGCTCCGATTAATTTACAAAAGAAGAAAAGGCGACGAAGAGCGGCGGCGCGCGAATTACACTATTCATCAATTGTCGATTTACTCGAAGTCTCTCGTGTTTCGATCGAACATTCTCTACAAAAAAAAAAAATCGCTACATGAAGATGGATCTATGAATAAGAATTAGTGATAATACTTGCTATTCATACACAAATATAAGGTGACACACTGACACCTTCTCTTTGACAAAACATGATTAGGGTTCACGGTGAAACTAATGGCACAGGTTAGGTCTTTCGCCAAACCATGGATGGCCGGAAGAGACGGCCAGGCCCACCGGGGGGCGACATTGTTTAGTTTAGACAACTCACTGAACTTGTTGGGGGGGGACGAACCTAAAGCTAAAAAACATCTGTAGATCGGTCAAATGGTGACCAGAAATCCATGGATTTCGATCATAGTTCCGCGGAAACACATGGTCGGAATCCATTTTGATTGGTTTCCAAAACAGTGGGCGTCGTCCGCATCTCGTCACGGCCTCCGGAGTAGCAAAAATTGGACCTTTCTTTCTCTTTAGAAATTAATCAAAAGTTCTAGATTTTTTAAGTTATTACACGGCGGTCAATTTAATCTTGAACTTTTTAATTATGTCAATTTAATTTTAAACTTTTTAACTGAATCGACCACCGTACAACAACAGGTTTAGGACTTTCGGACAATTTCTCCCTTTTTCCTGTTTCTGGAAATCCTGCGATCGGCAAGCATTCTCTTAATTTCGTGTTTAAGAAAAAATGAGCTGGCAAAAAGATCTTTAGTCTGAATCCGTAGGTTTTACTCTCTAGTCGACATTTTACATCTTCCGATTTTGTTGAACAATACAAAATCGAGAAGATTTCCAATAACATTTTTCAATGTTGATTTTCCCTGGACACATAAGGAGCTTAACGATTGTTTTTTTTTTCCCCTTCCCGTGGCCGATCTAATCAGAAGCAACATCAGCCATGTCGGGTATGAAATGATCTATCATCTCATCGTCCCAAGAGGAATCCTAATCGGATTGTCTTTCGAAATATGAACTTCCTATACTATAAGAACTAAAAAAGATTTGAGCGCAAAATATCCTGTGTTAATGTCATAAAAATTTTGTGGGATTATTATATACTAATTTAAAAGTATAAAATTGATAGATAAACGTGTTGTTTAATATTCATGTGCTAGCGAACATCGAATGCTTTTTAATCATAAATGAGACCTTGATCTCTTAATTACCTAGTGGCAATGAGTAAACTATAAGGACAAATATTAGTTTTTTTCTCCTCTTATAATTGGCCACATATAAAAAATCACGAGCTTCTGGAGCGTTGTGGTGGGCAAGGATTGGATCTGTCTGTTTAGGAAAGGATAGACATTATCCTTCTAGACCCCCTCCATCGACCAATTAAAAAGTTTACCCATTTCAAAGCTGGGCCGATTTTCCTTAAAAAAAAACTCTACCTCTAGGTTCAGTTTCAAATCTATTCTTAACTTTTTTTTCTATCTAAGAAAAAAAAATCCTCAACTTTAAGTTCGGTTCCAAATTTGCTCCAATTTTTTTTTTTTTTGGTCATAGAAAAACCCCAAACTTCAAGTACATTCCCAAATTTGCCATGAGTTTTATTTCGTCTAAAAAATAAAAAAATTTAATGTATTTCAAATCTACCCTCTGATCTAGTCCCAACTTGACGGGACATTTCCATATCAATAAAAAAAAAACGGCATTAGAAAAGTAATGGAGCAATATGTATGGACTTACATGGCATTTTCATGTGGATAACAAATCCAACCCAATAAAGAAATTCTCCATAATGAAAGCGTTCTAGAATATAAAAATTAGGGATGACTAAGGGCGATTTTTGGGCAGAGGGCTAACGGGGCAAATTTGAGATTATGGTAAAAATTGGTGATTTTTTCTTAGACAAAAAAAAATCGGGGTAAATTTCAGACTAGACCTAAACTTTAGGATTTTTTTTTTCGAGATAAAAAAAAATTCAAGGCAAATTTGGGCTTGACCTAAATTTGAGCCTTTTTTTTTAGACAAAAAGATTTTCAAGGCAGATTTGGTAGTTGACAATCCATTATGCAAGAAGATGAGAAATATGTGCAAATTGTGAAGTTCAAGAAGGAAATAGGTAGACTATCTTAGATCAATAAGTATCTCTATGCTATATTTTAAGAAATGGACAGTGATTCTTCTTTTCAAACCTTCTTCATGAAACATAATCTTACCATAACAACGACAAAAATACAGAAGATTAAGACAAACTAATTAATTATAGACTCTAATTTCGTGGTCAATGGCTCATAATTTTGATTGGGGGCATGGAAAATATATTATTCTTCTTCATGATATCCACCGAATTTCTCATCCCTATTTGCATTTTAGTAGGTTGGTTTGGCATGAGAAGTTATGGTAAAGAGTATCACATCATCTCTAGTTTATGAACTCCTAATGATCGCCCAATTTCGCATTCTGGGCCCTCTACTATTCTATATTCTTCTCGAATGTGGGCATTCTTCGAACAGCGACAAATCTATGACAAAAAGAGAAACCTCAAGAGGACAAAATATCGAATATACCAATCTAGCCGGCGTCTCATTCGGTTTATTGTGGGATAATTATAATATTTACTAATTTCATATAAGTTGAATTTCCTGATTAAATAGGTAGATTGTTTCATACTAATGGTAAATTATTTCCCCATTGTTTTGCAGTGTAAAACAAAAAATATTGAGACAAGCATTGTGGTATGGGTAACATCGCTGGCCAGGGGATTCACACAAGAGCTATTTCTTATGTAACATCCTGCATTGCATAAGAAATTACGCTTTTCTTTAACATTTAGCACTAAAACTTTCTAATATATAGATAATGATAACAAATTACATTTCCATCGGGAAAACGAAATGAGTGTGGTTTTTGTTTTATACTTTAAATTCCTCAACATTCAAAATGAGGTAAATATTTTTTCACATTTTTCAAAAGATTTTTCATAAGAGAAAATGTTTTTCAGAATTAGCCTATTTCCCGCCTTCGAAATGCTGGAAAATCCAAAAAATATTTTTCAAAAAGTTATTTTCCGTGAAACAAACGGAGCCTTAAAAAAGACTGGTGATGGTGTGTGGAATGATTTCCCAAGAAATGAGGAGAAAAAGCAACCTTAGAACAGCGCCACGCGGTCGGCTTCCTAACTTGCATGCGTTTTTCTGGACCTTGGGCATGCAAAATGTCACTTTGAAATTCCCCGCGGGGTTTTTTTTTGCCTAATACCTACAAAAATCTTCAACTTTAATATCTATCCCAATTATATTCAAAACTTTGCTATCTCATAAAAAACCCAAACTTTTATTTCTATCCTAATTCTACCAGCCTAACGCAAAAAAAAAAAAAAAATCCACAACTTTAGCTTTGTCCCAATTCTACCGACCTAATACAAAAAAAAATCATAACTTTAGCAATTTTTTTTGTAAGGATCATAACTTTAGCATTTGTCCCAATTATATCTAAAATTTCTTTTTGTCTCATAAAAAATCTTGAACGTTTACTTTACCTAAATTATACCACCGTCAGTCTTCCGTTCATAATCACCGTTAGTTAATCCTATGACATTTCCACGTCATTAAAGAATTAGATCTCAGCAAAGCTAACATGAAAAAGCCTAGTAACTTCTCTTCTGTCGTCTGCTTTCCCTAAACATTGCCGGGAGATACAAAACCACTTAAGATGGTGCGTTTTGAATTCTCCCGGCACTCAACAACCAAAAAAATGGCCAGATGTGGAGATTTGATTATCTAGACAAATAATCTCAAATCTTGCTATTCTTGAAATTTCCTGTTTTTGAATTTCAAAGATTCACTGATAAATTCGGCGAGAAAATTCGAGCCACGTAAGATTAACTAATGGTAATTATAAACAGAAGGCTAGTGGTGATAGAATTTGGCCAAAAGTAAGAGTTTAGTGTTTTTTATGAGAATTTTTTTTTTGATATAATTAGGACAAATGCCAAAGTTGATGATTTTTTTAGTATCAAATCGGTAGAATCGGGACAAAAGCAAAAGTTATAGATTTTTTATGAGACACAAAACTTGGGATAGAAGCTAAATTTGGGGATTTTTTACGAGACAAAAAATAAGTTTTGGATATAATTATGATAAAGGTTAAAGTCTGAGGTTTTTTTGGGTATTGGACTGATTTTTTTTGCCCTTTTATGTTTGCTCATCCTTACGAGGAATTTAATCCTCTTGTTTTTATTATTTATTCAGTAAATTAGTCTGTTCTGTCGCTTATAAGTGCGAGGTTAGATTCTCGCGCTCCGTAAAGAAGTGAAATAAAAATACGAGGAGAATTTAGATATAGGATTGAAAAAAAAAAAAAAGAAGAAGAAGAAGGAGAGAAGATCATCCTCCGTCTTGTCCCGCACGAATGCCGGAGAACCAATGAACAGAACAGAAGCCCTTCGATCTGGTTTAGCCTCTCCACCACCAAACCCCTCGCCCGGGCTCAAATCTAATCTAATCAAAAGTAGGTAACTTAAGTCCAACCTTCTCGGATAAGCTGGACCCCACCAGCCACCACCACCACCCACTAGGGTTTTGAATTTAAAAAAAGAAGAAAAAATTATAAAATAAAAAGAAGGCAGTAAATCTCATGATTACAAGATAAGGTCACAAGTTTCGAAGCAATGTTTGAACAAATATCATTATCACCTTTATTTAATCACTCCATTTCTTTTCTTCTTCCACACTACTATTATTTCCCCCCTCTCTCTCTCTCTCTTTTTCTTTTTTTTTCAAAAAATCTCATTGAAGCGTCTAATTCCTTTAACGTTAGCCATATTTTCTTCTTCTTTGTATGACCAAAAAATGGCACAAGCGCAAAGCAAAGCAAAGACGCCACCACTCCAAAGCCTCGTGGAGCGGCCCCGCGAGATCCTAGAATCGACTAAGCCCCGCCGTGCCTTTGATTCGGGGGGAGTCGGCACGGACAAATTCACGGCATCCCATTTTCTATGGTAGAACTTCACGATGCGCCGATCAAACGTGTCAACCCTCTGGGATGGGTAGAGCTAATTGACAGCAAGGATGTGAAAATCGCGAAATCGAGGCATGCACCTCTATTTTTGTTGGAAAAAGAACTATTCAATTTAATTAAAATTTTTTTTTTTGGGGGTTTGGGATGTTGGGGATTAGAGTAGTTGAGGTTGAGGAGTAGGAAAGGAGGCCCGGTTGAGAATTCGGACGGGTACAATTGGAAAATTAGAGATCCCATGACTAATCTAAACACGAATTAATCATCTTCTTCTTCTTTTTCGGAGGTGTGTAGATAGAGATAGAGATAGAGATGGAGAGAGAGAAAGAGGCTCCAAAACCGTTGGCGAGACGGGTGGGGGAGGCTGGTCTGGTCACGATGTGCGCCCACAGTCCGGCCATCAAAACCAGCTACTGGTTTTCTCTCTCCCTCTCTCTCTTTCCAAGCGTACCTCATGGACTTCCCGAAAACCGGGAGCTCCCCCACCACCTTCTCTCTCTCTTTTTTTTTTTTTTGGGTGGATTATTCTGCCCGACGTAACAGATGTGGCGATTCGACCGCACCCGCGACCCCCCGCGACGTGCAGGCCACGCGCTTCCCTGTTCTCTCCTCGATTTTCGCGCCCCGGACTCCACGTGGACGTGTCGCCCCCAACTCGGGAAGCTTCTGGCTTCCACCGCGGGCAAAGACCCGTCCAAGTGGGACGTTCCCTTCACGCGCCAGGGACCCAGCGAGTGGGGCTTCGTGGGGAGACTGTACGATCGAGGTTAGGCCTAGGGCCTATTATATACTGGGGCCGAAGCCAAAGGTGGGTTACTTCATAAATCCAAAACCGTACTCGTCATTCACTCTCTTTTATAAACCCCCCCACTACCCTAATTTCTTCCTCTCGAATTCTCATCATCATCCTCCATCCTCTCAAGCCACCTTCTTCTTCTCCTTCCTCTTCTTCTTCTTTCCTCTTGGTTTCACCCTTGCTGTTTTATAGCTTGTGATCCAAGAAAACGAGGTCGAGAATGCGGATGAGTTGCAACGGATGCAGGGTGCTCCGCAAGGGCTGCAGCGACGACTGCAGCATCCGACCCTGCCTTCAGTGGATCAAGAGCCCCGAGTCCCAAGCCCACGCCACCGTCTTCCTCGCCAAGTTCTACGGCCGCGCTGGCCTCCTCAACCTCCTCAACGCCGGCCCCGACCACCACCGCCCTGGTCCGTCCAGTCCCTCTCCTTCCTTAACTCCTCTCCTAGAAAAAGATAGTTCCTCCTGACGCTTTTTTTCTTTTGGTTCCTGCAGCGATCTTTAGGTCCTTGCTCTACGAAGCTTGCGGTCGGATCGTCAACCCGATATACGGCTCCGTCGGCCTCCTCTGGTCCGGGAGCTGGCATCTCTGCCAGGCCGCCGTCGAAGCCGTCCTCAAGGGCTTGCCCATCACCCCGGTCGCCTCCGAAGCCGCGGCCAACAGCCACGCCCCGCCATCCAAGGTCTACGACATCCGCCACGTCTCCAAGGACGAGACCGCTCCCGATCTCCACCGCGTCAGGGCTCGCTGCCGGTTCAAGCGATCTGGTGCCAAGGCCACTTCGCCGCCGCCGCCGCCGGCTGCGGCGGTGGAGTTGGTGCCGGTTCAGGACGAGGCGCCGAAGTGCTCCGACGACGAGCCCAATCGGTCGACGAGTCACGAGTCGTCGCTGAGCCACCAGTCCGAGGTGGTGGCTCCGGCGGCGGCTAACGCGGAAGGCGACAGCAAGGAGACGATGAGCGCGATGTCCGAGGGGGCCGCCGAGCCGCCGCTTCTGTTCAGAGCCGCTGAGCGGCAGGAGCCGGACGATCGCCGGCCGGGTGGGGGCGAGGAGATTGGGCTGGAGCTGACCTTGGGGTTTGAGCCCGTGGCACGCGCCAACCGCGTGGTCCCGGTGAAGAAGAGGAGGTTCGAGGATCGCGGGGCGAGTGGCAAGATGGAGTTGGGCCTGGAGTGCACGGCCCATTTACGCGGAAGCCCAAGTTGATTGCGCAAACGAAGAAGTCAGGGGCGAGCAGTTTTGACTCTGGGCGGCTCTGTTAATTCTAACTGGCCGAGTTTCCTTTTTCCTTTTTTTTTAACCCTTAATTTTTTTTTTTTTCCTTTTTTTCCCTTTGGTGTTTTCCTCCTGTTTTTTCGGGAGGGGAATTTGAGCTTTGTTGAGGAGTGAGTGAGGTGTACAAATGCAAAATCTCTTTAGATGAGTAAAAAAAATAAGATGGGGACTATACTTTTTTCCATGGCTGTGCAAAACACTCGACAAAAGGATTTGAGATTTCATTCTTACTTAGTCAAAACAGATTAATGTATCTAGCGATTGTAAGGGGGAAATGCTTAGCTTAAAAGAGTAATTTATCAATATGAAGTATAAGTAGTTGGAGAATATTCTGATTTTGGCCCATGCAAGAGAAAAAAAAATATATATGATGGTGGAAAACAAAAAACGAAAAAGGAATACGAAGGCCTCGGACATTGAGGGAACAAGCAAAGCACCGCTAATTGGTGAAATCGATAAACACTGCTTCACCATTTTGGGTTTAGCAAATGCTAAAAGATTGGAAGACCAAAGTGGGCTAAAAGAAGGGCCAAGGCCCACGAACTATTTAAGAACAACCTTGTCGGTTGTCACTTCAAATTGGAAATGGTTTTTGATCCCCTTCTCAACTTTCGCCGGCGACGGTCTATTTGGGAAGAAATCTATGGCGAAGAAAAAATATTTTCATCACTGATTGTGTGTCTTACCGGGTTGAAAAGTGACGTTATCACGACGAAACGTAAATTTCTTCACCCTTGATCCAACTTATATGTTGAAGTGTGGTTCATACTCTTCGTTGACAAAAAGGCGTGGAGGTTTTACTTCTCGGCGAATGGATGGGGATTGCTGGGGGCAGCGCTCTCGGGCCGTTAGAGGGTTTTTATAGTTTGAATCCGCATTTTATTGATAGTTTGGCATTGGACCCATGAACATCTGCGAATGGCCTAGGGCTAGCTCAGCCTTTAGAGTTTTCTTGTGCCGTTTACAAATAATCTTCCTCCCTCGTAATTGAGAGCTGTAACTTGTAAAATAAATATGCGATGTATGCTGAATGCAGTTCTAATTTAAGGGTAAACCAATATAAATTATGCGTTTCAATTTCTTTCTTTTTCGCCTTTATTCTGTATTTCGTTGTATCTGTGCGTCTAATTCTAACACTATAACAACATAGGCGACTGAAGATCGATTTCATCGTGCTTGGGCTGAGTAAAAAGGCAATGAAATCTTTTATGTCGCCCGTTGTTGCTAATTAATCAAAGGTTCATAATGATAATTGAATGGGCAAACCTTCCTATGGTGGTGATACAGGGCGAGGCGATTGGCGATGATGACGATGCGGGTATTAGCCCAGCCCTGCCCAATTGTACGTTTTAAAACAAAATCTGTCAGTCGTAGGTGGCACATAAAATTTAAATTATTACATCATTTAACTTAAATATAATTTATTATCTGTTTAATTTAAAATCAAGATACAATTAATATTCCCAATGAGCAACATGATCTTGCCCTCTGCATCTGTTCAATTTGGTCAATATAATACTTAGTTAACTTTTTTATTTTTATTTTTATTTAATCTTCCTATGGATGCCTAATCCATAACGAATCCGAATGGATTTTTTTTTTCTAAAATAGATAAATTAAGCATTGATTCAATGAAAAAGTCAATAGAACATCTGCATCTTCTTGCTACGGATTCGTGAGAAGAGAGGATTCGGTGCCTTCTCCCAAAGAAAAAATATGAATTGATTCTAATATGGTAGCGAGTGACTAATACAAACGCGTTCCTCTATATAAAGAGAGTTTTTGTTTAATTAGTCATATATAAGTATGTACATGTATTTACTTTTTCGTGATGAGCTATTCGAAGGAATCTTTCGCCGTGTGGCCTTCGAAATTTTTGCAAATATATTTTCCTTTGATTTTTAACAAGAGGAATAGCTCTTTTCCTTTCTCATGAATCGAGAATAAGAAAAAAAGGATAAGACAAGTGCAGAGACTCAATGGGAGCTATTCTAGCAAATGGAGTTGATCACATTATTGTAAAACCCGACCTATTGAACCTTTTGCTTTTTTAGCGATACTTCGAATTCGATCTGAGAATTTTTTTTTTCCCCAAAATATTAGATTATATATCGAGAGAGTAGTATGAAATTAATAAGAAGCAATGGGGACAAAGGACTCTACTATACATACAAGTAGCGTAGAGAATACAATCCCCGCCCCCGTCTTCCCTGCCTCGGCGCCCATCCCAAACAAGTTTGGTCGAGTTTTCAATTAATGTTTTTGTTACTCTAGGCATAAGTTGGCACGAGTAGTCTGATTACGTGGACATCGTATTCAGATGCCCTCGTATTAGATCTATTACAATATTTGGATCAAGCGAATTTAATGTGCGGTTCACCTGATCTAAAAGATCGATATAAATAAACCCAATTCGCGTAAATCAAATGCGGAGCGAGAACGTGCCCTCATAGAGATATTTTGATTAGTCCTAATCATTACTTATTCGTAGATCCGTCAAAATGGTGGATCGGGTCAAAAAAAGGTCCGATCCAGATTGACCCAATTAACCCGTTTCGATTCATTTTCATGAAATACAAATCTAGTGACTCATACTCAACCCGATATGTATTATTAAAACACTTTCATATTTATTGTAATTCAGGAAATCTCATGTCAAAATTGAGGTGAGGGCGTGAATTGAGCGAGTGAGGACGAGGGAGTGGAGAGAAAGTCATAGGATGAATTGGGTCTAAATAAATCACGAATCCATTTAGCACCCATACTATTATGTGCTTTATTATTCTAAACCTATCTATGATCCATTTAGTGAATATAGCGCATCCATAAAATAACTCAATCCATCGAACACGAGTCAAGAAATGGGTCAACCATCCATTTTTGGCGGACCTACTTATTCACCGGATAAAACCCATTATGGATCTTTAAACCCATGCGGTATCTTGACTCTCTTTCTATCACTTGGGAGTTGACGAGCGTGTCCCAAAGCGTCGGTTGATGTGTTGGACTATGAAGTCGACTAGAGCAACTCAAAGAGTACCGTGTTTTACCACGCAAAGATAGTGCGTGTTATGCGTGCAGCACAAAAAGTGGGATCCCAAGGTTGAAACAGACAGATTGGTCCTGAGCACGACCTAAAAAGGTTTCGGGTGTGCTCGTATAACAGTGACCCACGCTTAGGACGAGCCAATCGGAGTTTCGACTCCTGCGTTGTCGATCTGTGCTTCGCACGGTGCTAGTTAATCAGCTTGCTGTCCTAATTAACTAGGACTGTCCGAAGATAGTGCGTGTTATGCTTGCAGTACCAAAAGTAGGATCCCCAGGTTGAAACCGACCGATCGGCCATGGGTCTCCTCAGTTTTGGTCCAAACGTTCCCATCCACCGGAAATAACTGAGGAAGAACAAGGTTAAACTATGGAAAGTGCCACGTTTCCGCTGACTTGCTTTATCTTTTGTTGACCGAGCTGCTTGTAGGTGATCTGTCCCAAAACATGCGCAACACGCATGTACTAGAGAACAAAGGAACAGCCGCGCGAGAATATGTTGACCAAAAAAAAGAAGAAGAATGTGTTGACCCGGCTATGTTACTTCTTCTAGGTGGAAAAAAAAAAAGGACATTACAACCTCAGACTAAGCCAATGTCTCAACTCGGAGATTAAAAAAAAAAAAAAGCAAAAGCAAAAGTGAAAGCGAAAGCGAAAACAAAAAACAAAAACAATTTCTCGACTCCAATCCTCTTTTATGGTACGAGGAGTCTAAACTCTTTGGAACCAGTTACATAAAAGTCGGAAAAATTATAAAAAAAAAGTCATAAACATATGATACCGATGTCAATTCAGTCTTGAATATTTTAATTTGATGATCAATTTTATCCTATACCTTTTGATAATTTTCTAATATAGTTCTTTCAGTCAATTTTGATCGGCAATACTATCGTGAACGTCGATCTTCCTATATGACATGACCGATATTGTTGTGGATAATTTTTTGCACATTTTTTTTTATTTTTATAAAAAAATCAATTTTAGATTTTTTTCCCCTTCTTCCTCCATCTGCTATTGGCAAAAGAAAATGAAAATAAAGTAAGAACAATGTCATAGAATTTATGAATATTCACAAAAATGAGAAAAATGTAAAAAAAAAAAGTCTAGAATAATGCTTGCTATCCCACGTAGAATGGCTGACATTCACATTAGTATTGCTAGTCAAAATTGGCTAAAAAGACTATATTTGAAAAATTTAAGAGTGAATTGGAATCCATATAATATATTTAGAACTTTTTTTTTATTATTATTTTATTGCTATTGGTGTCGACCTAGCATTGTCAAAGTATCAGTCACATCTTCTGGAACGCTTCATCTGAACTTGCTGCAATCCTTGTAATGAGGCCCTTTATTAAAGAATAATAGGTGGGAGTATAAAGTGTCAATCTAATCTTTGCGTGACTGCATTTTATTCAGCAATTTATCGTCATTCCATTATGAGATTTCAAGAAAATTGTCTAAAACCTCTTAAATCTATTACACTTTTGTTAATTCAGTTTTAAACCTTTTAATTGTGCCAATTAAGTTCTAAATATTTTTTTATTTTTTTTAATTGTGTTTATCAGGTCAATTTTGATTGGAAATCTCTAACAAGGATGTTAGCTATCTTACATGACACGATTGATACTCATATGGAGAATTTCTAGTGATATTTAGATTTTTTTAAAATTTTCATTTTTTTTCTCTTTTCCTTCTTTATTTTTTCTTTACTATGGCCAAGAGGGTTACTAGGCCCTCGTTGGCGGCTAGCAAGGCCAACCTTGCCTAGATCTGGGAGAGTTTGAGCTCGGGCTTTATTGCCCTTGCTAACCACAAAAAAGAAGAAGAAGGAAACAAAAATAAAAAATAAAAAATAATGAGAAATTCGAAAAGAGTTTTAAAATTCACGTTAGCAATTTTCAGCTAAAATTTACTGAATGAATAACATTCACGTTAGCAATTTTCAACTAAAATCCACGTTATCCACATCAGTGCCATTCGTACCACGTAGAATGACTAACATTCACTTTAGCAATTTTCAGCTAAAATTCACCAAATGTACGCGATTGGAAAAATGTGAAAATGTATACGATTCAATAGCTCTCCCCGACTCTCCCCTAGGGTTTCTCTTGCCACTGCTGCCGCCTCCGATCCTCTATTGAGTAGATCTCCATGAGGGAGGGCTTTCTCTCTCTCCATGCCCCCTCGCCCCCCACCTACCTCGGCTTGTGTTCCCAACCCCTCCATCTCCTATTTTCTTTGTTTTTGTTTCTTTTTTTTGTTTCCCTATCGTTTAGGTTTCTTCATTGATTTTGAGGACGTGATCGACATTTTCCACGGAAGTAAGTTCTGAAGATCGAAACTTGAGTGTTTCGGAAGAATCTGCTCTATCTGAATCTGTTTGCTTACTCTGGCTCTAGGTGCTTGTTCTAAATAGTCGAGTGCTTCACAAGTCTTCTCAAGATTCGTTTGTAGTCGGCTTGTTTGAAAGTGATTTTATAATCAACTGCTATATATTTTGTAGCATTTCTCTCTCCAATCTAGAGCTAGATCTAGATTTGGGCGCTCTTTTATTCTGATGTAGAGATAGATTTGAGATTTAAAAGACGTTTTCTGTGTCTTCAACCTTTGGGTGTTGTTATGGTCTTGAGGGTGTTGAAAACACGTCACCTTTTGGCAAAACTGTAGTAACTAGGGAAGAATTTCTCAGTGTGTGCCTGTCACGGATGACGATGCGAGATTTGGTGATTCGCCGCCGTATGAGTTTTGATGCTACAACAGTTTCGTCTTTAAGGTATAGCCCAGTCTTTGCAAGTAGCATCAAATTGATTCACTTTTCAAATTTTCTTGTTTTATTTATTTTGTTGGATTCGCATATTTATTTTGAAATCATGTACTCTTCTTGTCATATGAAATGAAGATGTTCATTCCGACTAAAAAAAAATGACACAATTAAAAGGTTTATGACTAAATTGGTAAGGTTTAGGACTTTTTGGACAAATTTTCCCTAAGATTATTGATGTTGCTCTTAAGAGCCAGTTAAATCCCATCTGTAGTTACAAGAGCAAAATACCAACAATCTTGACGAGGAACGTTACTCATCATGCCCCTCTCGATGAAACATGAACCGAAATACGAAAAAGAAACAAATCTAGCCAAAACAATCATTCTCACATAGATTCAAGGGCTTCAAACATATTTGAACCCCGTGCTTAGGTTTTATGGTGAGGACGGTGACTGGAGCATGACGATAACTCCCCGAGATGGTGAAGCTAAACCTCGATACCAGCATCGCTAGTATGATCTTGGCTTCCATCATAGCAAAAGATTGGCCAACACAATTCCGTGGGCCCATCGCGAACGGCATGAACCGACCTGACGGAAATGGTTTGGATGCGAACCGCTCGGGATTGAACTCGTCGACGTCTTTTCCCCACAGTTCTTTGCTGTGATGAATCGCTAGCACGGGGACCCAGATCGATAACCCCTTGGGGACGTGAAGGTCGCCTAGCTTCATGTCTTCGAAGGCCATGCGCGGAAGAACCGATGCCGGTGG
>JAGVVM010008995.1:0-15375 GCA_019149425.1 Psidium friedrichsthalianum
AATTGAGTATCGCTCCGAACCGGAATGTCTGGACGGAGGAAGCCGACGTTAGTGAGCCATGTCGAAAGCGGGTCATCCGTGATATGGCCGCCCCCCGGTAGCCTGACCCGAACACCAGTTGCGTTGCGCAACTCAAAAACCCCGTACCAATTGCGAAATCCGGTCTGCCTTTAAATTCTATATTATTAATTTCCTGGAAAATGATTTCTCGGAACATATTTTGCGAAATGTTCTTTAAAATTTAAATTTTCATATTCAATTGAATACGAATCTAACGAATTACACTGACTAATGTCTTCTGAATTTCTCTGTCTACTAGCTAAAGAAAAAAGGGTTCGCACGGTAACGTCCCCGCACGCGTGCCATGAACGAGGGGCCGACCCAAATGGCCACGCGTGGGCTTTTGATTGGATCTAGAAAAATCTCTCAATGGAGCACTTTAGAATTGCGTACGGCCGACCAATAATTGGTGAACGCTAGGCCCATCGGACCGGAGTGGACCATGCCCAGTATCGCTCCGAACCGGAATGTCGGTGACGGAGGAAGGCGACGTTAGGAGCCTGTCGAAAGCGGGTCATCCGGGTATGACCACCCCCCGGTGACCCGGCACCGATTGCGCTGCGCAACTCAAAAACCCCGTAACCAATTGCGAAATCCGGTCTGGCCTTGACGGTTCTATATATGCCATCTGCACGCGAATGGTACCGTTGGAATAACGTCGAGGGGATGCGAGAACACATCACTCCTCGTCCCTAAGCACGTCGGGATTGAAAACATCTTATTGCCTTTGTTTAGCAAGAGTAAAAGCAAGTTTACAGCTTTCAGAATATCTAGTCACCTTTTACTAAGCACGCTTAATCGAGAACACTTAATTTAATCGGTTTTTGCTTAAATCCAAGGAGAACGCGGTCTGAACTGAAGTGCTGATGAAATCCGCATCCTGTTTTTCAAAGAAATGGCGGATCTATAAATCTCCCGGGTCACGATGAGCCCGATCGCTTTTCTCTCGCGGGTCGAATCTATTTAAAGAATTCCGAACTCCACTTCTGGATTCATGGCTTTTTCGGTGGTGATTGATCGATCCTCCTGGACTGACTTTTCGTGTTTTAGATGTACAATGCGATCTGGCCGGTTCAGCAATACTAAAAAGTAGAAAGAAGGAAAAAAAAAAAAAAACCCTCCACGTCGCTTACTGAATTAATTTCGTAAACGGATGTTTAGGAGGTGCATGAGAACACTTTCAGAATTACTTTGGCGGAGAAATTCGTTTGGTAAAATCACCTTTAAAGTAGAAATCCGTTTGGTAAATTTTTTCACTTCTGATAGACTTTTTCATTTCTGGTAGACTTTTTTACTTATGGTAGGATTTTTTGCCAAATTTGAGAAGTAAAAAAAAGTTACTTCTCAGTTTCAAAAATCACTTTTGGTCGTCGCAGCCGCCGCCGCCGCCTCCGATCGCTAGCGAAGAGAAGTGTTACCATGGGCGCTCGAAATGCATTTCTCCATCAGAAATCAACTTTTGATAGAGAAGTTGAAAATTCAACTTCTTACCATAAGCAAAAGTCGAAAAATCAACTTCTTGTCAAAAGTTAATTTTTGGTAAAGAAATGTTATTATGCGCGCGCTTAACTTGCGGCGGAAGTTCTTCTGTCTTTCGCGATCCATCGTCTGGATGACCGTGCAATTTAGTCATGGCAATTTTCAATCTTTTGGAAACGTGCTTGTTGTTTTTGAGGTTTTTTTGTTAGTTCAATCGGACTTAGTTTCTGTTCAAGGGCCCAATTTGTTGACTTCAGGTTAGTTCGATTAGATCTCTAAATCACAGCGAATGACTTTCTGCCAACTTTTCCTCGATATTGATGTCATGTCATCACGAAATCGACCATTTTGAAACTTTTTTTTTTTTTGCAAAACAAAACTTTTCATTTCGCATGAAATAAAAAATATGTAATTTCAAGACAGATATGCAATTCAAAGTAAGTAAAACAACTAAATCGATAAGTGAATTAATTTGGTAGTGCTTCCAAAGATTGACACGTTCTCCAAAGATGAATCTATCGTACCATCAATGTTTATACAATGGCCAATCATAAAATATCGCATTATTACTGATGAGTACACATCGATAAATTCATCCTCTATAGTAATTACGGTTTTGTCAAAAGATGATGCACGCCTAGATTTGGCATCCCCGACATTATAATCATACGTTATATTGTAAATTTCAAATCTATCTCTAGATTGAGATAGAAGAGCACTAAAAGTTAGATTAGGAGAGAAGGGCTACACAATAGATAGAATTGATCACAAAATTAATTTCAAATAAGCCAACAACAAAAGAACCTCAAAGACTTATGGAGCGCTCGATTATCTAAAGCAAGGACCTGAGCTCGAGTGAACAGATTCGTACGGGGCAAATTCTTTCGAGACATGCATGCTTCGGTCTACAAAGCTCACTTGCGTAGAGTATGTCGACCGTGTCGTCCGCGAAATCGACAAGAAAGCCTGAAAGATAAAAGAAATAAAGGAACAAAAATAAAGAAATAAAGAGAGAGCAACTACAAGGATCGAGCGGCGGCGCGGAGAGAAACCCTAGGGGAGGGAAGGTAAGAAGGAGAGAGATTCTTAGCCGTTTTGAATACTCACAATGTCATTTTACGGCAATCTTGATTTTTCCGATCAAGACTGCCAAAAAAACAAACTCTTCCGTTTAAAAGAAAACAACTAATGACTTTGGCCCTCAATAACCTCTCGAGAGGACGATCTCTTGTTCTTAATTTCGTTGAAATTCGATCACAAAATGTCTACGTATAGAGAGAATCGCCAAATAAACTATGGTCGGAGAGGAAAAAAAAAAGCAAAAGAAATGGAATTTTAAGCGCCATGCAGAACTGAAGAAACACGTTTGCACTGGTTTCATGGAAGGTTCCATCAAATCTGAGAGGACTGTTTTCTTTCGGTCTTGCTCGGGGGTCCATGTCCCGACATAATATTTAAAGATGTTCCGGTGCAGAGAGCCCCACCGCAGGAGTGGCTACGCGCGCTTCGAGGGGCTGTGAAGATTGGAAGGGGAGGAGGGCCCCACGCCTCGATACCGATCACCGGACCGACACCCGATGGGGGCCCTCGGAAACCGGGAAAAAGGATCGTGTCCGTCCGATCTTCCTGCCCCCCACCTCCTCTGTCGACGGTTGGTAGCGCGGCACCCGCATTTAGGTCCCCGTCCCCTCTACCACGTGATTCTGCGGTTCCTCCGCCCAGCTCCCCCAGTCACAGGCACTCTGCTTCGTCGAGAGGAGGAAACGATACACGACGGCGAACATCGTTTCTCGACGGTGCGAAAGTAATATTCCGCTATTTATGTAAAAATAGAAAGGAAAAAAAAAAGAATAATCACCGCCTTGGATACGAAAAAATTTTGTGAAAGAGTCATATTGCTAGAGATTATAAATTTATTGAATATAACCCAATCCATCTTTTAAAATAATTTCACTCGTGGCAGAATGAAAGGATGGGAGATCTATCGGGTAATTGAGAATCATTACAAATACAAAATTAAAAGTACGAATGTCATTAACCACATGTTTCTTTCCTTACACACACCTGAGTGTGAACGTGCATCACGTATACAGGAAAAAAATTACCGAAAAAATCTTAAACGTGAATTTAGGTTTGGGTTTGCAAGGCCGAGCCTTACCAACCGTGCCTCTAGCCAGTCGGCGGACCTTGAGGACCGACTGAGGAAGGGGAGGGGGTTGAGAGAAAAAAAGAAAAAAATCATAAAAAAATTAATAAAATATTAAAATATTTTATCGCCGTCGGCCGATGTCCACGTCAGCGCGGGTCGGTCAACAAAATTGCAAAATATTTAGGACTGAATTGGCCAAAAAAATTTAGTACTAAATTGACACAATTACAATATATTTAAGACTTTTTAATAATTTTCTCTGCACATGGGTGATCACGAGACATATTTGGATTTATTTTTTTTATCATGCTTCTGATAATATTAACAGTTAGATCATGTGTTAATGTATTTGTATAGACTGCACATGCGATAAATGAGAAATATGTCGAGTATGAAATTGACCATAGTTTATAACGCGTCTTGACTGATTTAGTTGACCAATTTAAAAAGTGTAAATCGTGTTATCGCGATATGTAACTATGTATAGGTAAAAATACTTCGAAATCGATACTTCGTTATCTTTTCGATCAATCATTTTAAAGTGAGGTGATCGATAAGATCAATTCCTCAAGAGTAGAGAGTCTAAAATAACAAAAATATAATGGACTATTTTATAAATAAATTAGCATTTTAAAATTATGTTTGTTTCGTGAAAAATAAATGGATTATTTAAGAATCATCGTTAACGTGGGACGGTTTTCGTAATCAATCCATCGTAAAGGCGTGGAGACAAAGATCGTGATATGTTTCAAGGGAGGGCCCCACGCAAGGGGCGCCTTCTCCGGACCAATAAATACGGGTGGGTCGAGTTTGAGTGTTAACCGAATTGAATCCGAGTGGGTGGGTCACGCCCAAACGTGTCGGCACCGAGCCCCATTCGACTGATACTCATCAAAGGCTACAGCCCCACCATCCCAATCATTAATCCCTTTGGAGCTCCTCTTGATTTCCCTCTGTGTGCTTGGTCGATAGATTCATTTTTCTGTTCATGTGGACAAGGAATCCCGACCATAGCCGTGACCGGTACATTTATCGTACATTATCGTGCCACTTGTTTAGATACCGACGAGACATGCGAGATTTAAATTATCTAGAGAGAAAAATAGTTGGAAAAATGATCGCCAAACTCGCCTGTGATTGTCATTCGATAAATATTTAGATCAATGAGATGGGGGTGATTTGAAATGTCGCCAATTTTCTTTTTTCTTTTTAGGGTTAGTACATGGCCAACTTCATGGGGTTATTATTGTTACTATTTTTTTAACAAACCTCACTTTGGAGAGAACTTTGAGAAATTGCGTCCATTTTTTTTGGGGGGGGGGGGGGTGGGGAAGTTGGGTTTTAGAATTTTCCAAAATATTTTATCGAGGTGACCAGTTACTGAAAAAAAAAGTTATAAAAAGATTAACATTTCGAATTTCCAAAATCAACCCGATTTCTTGTTTTTGTGTGCCTTGAAGCAAAGCAGAATTATACAAAAGCGGCATTCGATTATGGCGATTGTGAATGATCAATTTACTAACGTGCCATAACTAGGAAGCGTCGCAACCGCAAAACTAAATCAGAGCTCGAATGCTCCACAACCCCTTTTCCAACCGTACGCGTAATATGCGAGATCTTTCATTAAAAGTTAAAATCCTTTGGATTAACCACGTCTCCGCACTAAAGGACAAGCAAGGCAACGATTCCGACTAAAAAATAATAATTTTGATTAGAATTTTTTTTAAAAATTTTGCTTTCTGATGAGTTTTAGAGAATTATAACATGTTTAGTAACTACACAAAATTATATTTCTAAAATTGAAACGCGTTTGGTAATCGCACAAAATTTTTGTTTCCGAAAATAATTTCTCTTCTTAGTTTTTGCCATTTAAGTCAAATAATTACTTAGTTATTAGTGAAATTTCACTCTACATTTCGAATTAATGGAAACTTAATTCATATTGATTCTCTTATATAAAATATTATATGTAACATTTTCTCGTGTTATTGTGTTTAATTATTGTGTCATGACGAGTCATTTTAAGCTTAAAAAAGGAGAGACCATGTTGGGTTAGTGTATGATTTCATATTAGCTCAGGCTCTCCTTGGCCTATATCAAATCGAAATTAGGGAATATCAAATTTGATCTTTGCGTGATCGGTGACATGTATGTGTGTGCATGCGAATGGAGTCGCCACCAGTCTTTGAGAAAGATATATCAAAAACTTTATCGAATGGTTGGGAAAAACTTTTCAATTCTATGCAACCAAAAAAATCTAGGGCCCGGGGACTTAGTTACATTCTTTCGGTATCGAAGTTGAGTATTTTTTAAACGTGTTTCATGCAAATTTTCACTTATGAAGTAAGCCAATGTTAAGTGTTTGTGTGGGTTTTTTTTTTCGTCTTTTTGCAAAATTTCTACAACTAGATTAAGTCTAAAATACCTAAACCTAAGCAAATCATCACCAATGAAATTAAGTGCATAATCAAGGAATTAAGAAAAATGATAAAATCGTATCATAAAATCCTAATAAAACCCTAAGGGCTTAGAGAAGCGTGGTTTAGGTTTAATTTCAAAAATGTTTACGATTTTTCTAAAAAAGAACAAAATTTATGAAATTTAGGAAATCTAAGCCCAAATTTATGAAAAATGATGTCAAACTAACTTAATCTAAGCTTCTTTTATTTTTAGGGATTTTTCTAAACATTTTT
Organism: Psidium friedrichsthalianum; assembly: GCA_019149425.1. NCBI lineage: Eukaryota > Viridiplantae > Streptophyta > Magnoliopsida > Myrtales > Myrtaceae > Psidium > Psidium friedrichsthalianum. The sequence continues at coordinate 6,382 of JAGVVM010008995.1, forward strand.
TTTTCATTTTTATTTTTTTATTATTATCTTGTATATTTTCGTTTGAAAATGAGATCTAGTTTTGTTTTAGATCGAAAGAAAAGTGATGAGAGAATTGAAAGAAAAAAGCAAGAGATGTGAAACTTCATTCTGTTTTGTGATTCTTAAAAGTGATTATTTTTTCTAGAGCAACATTTTTTTGTTCTTGTTTTCCCTCCAAAATTGTTCTCGAAAAAGTAATCAGAATCAAAATGATTTACTCACCAAACATGATTCTCATCCTTTTTTATTTTAGAAAACAGAATCAGAAAATCAGAATCATTACAATATGGGCCCTAAAAGTAACCGATCAAGGGTTCAACGCGTATCATCATATCATGCGCATCCACGCATAACCCGAATTTGACCATGTGACTTGCATACAATCGAGCAACACCATTCTTAATGAGGAAGCGGTTAATGCTAAGCAACTAATTAGCGAATCAGATGGTTGTTTTCCCCTCCTAATTGTTCAATATCACCTACGAATTTTGCTCTTCGAAGCTCAATTCAATTTCTCTAATGACTCGCAAAAGTTCATGGACCATCACAGCAATGCACTGCTGGCAAAAAAACAACAGCAAAATAACACAAATGATCCATGAAGTTTAACCAAATGTGAAATGTAGTTCACGAACTTTTAAATTGACCAATGTTGTCTCTGAACTTTAACCCAACATGTAATGTTGTCTCTGAACTTTTAGTTTGACTAATATTGAACACGTTTTAAAAGTTTCAGGGATCGCATTGCACATTTATGGCGCGCATGATAACACTTCTCTACTAGAAATCAACTTTTGGCAAGAAGTTAATTTTTCAACTTTTGCTTCCGGTAAGAAGTTGATTTCTGATAGAGAAATGCATTTGGAGCGTGCCTGGTAACACTTCTCTTCGCCAGCGACCGGCGGCGGCTACGGAGACCAGAAGTGATTTTTAAAGTTGAGAAGTAACTTTTTTTACTTCTCATATTGAGCAAAAAATTCTACCAAAAATAAAAAAGTCTACCAGAAGTGAAAAAATCTATTAGAAGTGAAAAAATTTACCAAACAGATTTCTACTTCAAAAGTGATTTTATCAAAGGGATTTCCCCGCCAGAAGTTATTTTCTTTGCCAGAAGTAACTTCTGAAGTGTTATTATGTGCCCTTTAATTAAAGTTTGGGAATCATATTAATCAATTCAAAAGTTCAAAGACCGTATTGCGCCTTGAATCAAAGTGGAGAAGCCACTTGTGTCGTCATCATTATTATGTTGGTCAAACAATTGTGTCATTACACAACGCAAGACCCCGTGAGTTTGGCCACCTCGTCCCACCCCTTCTTCCTCTACTTCGAGGTAGTTGCAAAGTGAAATGCGTCCATTCAATTTTTTTTTTTTTTTGAGAGATAAACGGACCATACGAAGATGACCAGAAACAGCAGCAGAACCAGAACCAGAGGGAAGTGGGACGCGTCGTGGCCGCGTTCTTCATTGGGACTCAGCACTTTTAACCCCCCACTCGCTCGCTGTAGCTAAAATGGTTTTGCTACTCTTCCCATTCGTGAACATTCCTTTTTACACTAAATTATATATATATATATATAAAAGTATTCAATTCTCACTCTTTATAATTTCTAACAATACATAGCAATCATCGATAACGGGAACATAATTATCGGAAATAAAATTTTTAGAAAAAAATATATAAAAATTATTCACTTTTCGAAAGGTAAGCGGACCATACCGAAAATTAAAAACGATGCGTGGGACAAAACATTTATAAATTCGGGCGTAATTTGGAGTTTCCGGTACGTGAATCAAGTCGGGTTTAAAAATTGCGACCCGTCGCTCTGCTTTTACCATTGAAAAACAGGACGCCCACGGTCCCGAGCGGAAGCGGAATCCAGAAACAGAGAGACACCAAACTCTCTCTCACGGTCTCGTACGCACAAATCGCAATCACGGTTCACATTCACACTCACGGCCATTGCACAGCCGAAGATTGAAACAGAGAGAGAGAGGAGAGAGAGAGAAATGGGCATATTTGCGACGAGCAAGGGCAGGACCAGTGACCAGAACTCGGGCATGGGCATGGGCATGGGGTTCCTCCTCGTCTTCTTCCCCGAAGAGCACCAACACCGACACCAAAACCGCTCCACCTCCGATTCATCCGACATTGCCGACATACCCAAGCTCTTGTCCTCCTCCCCCCGCCCTCCTCCTCCTTCTCCCTTCAGAAGGACCCACTCCGGCCGCTTCTTGAGCAGAGTCCAGTCCACCGTCTCCATCTGCGGCCTCCTCGTCTGCCTCACCCTCCTCGTCTTCACTCTGTCCACCTTCGACCCTCCTTCCCCTCCGCCTCCGTCTCCAATTCCCGCCGCTTCTTGCCCGAGCGGCAGCCATGGCAACGCCACCGACAGCAGTCTCAGCCTCTCCTCACTCCAAAGCCCCGAAACGGCCGCGCTCCTTCGCCGTTCTGGTCGTTCCCCACCTTCTCCTGGAGGGCCAAGCCCAAAAATGGCGGTTCCAAGCGCCAGTTCGCGCTGCAGGGGATGGGCACTCTGTACAGGAGAGGCACGCGCGCAATGAACGACCTCGTCGTCGCCTAACCGTAGGTCGAGAACTCTCTGAGGAAGAGCTCGCCCGTTCTTGCGGACGCTGCATCGCTCCGGCCTCACGGCTAAGAGCCGACGTCGTCCTCATCTTCCCTTCCCTCGCCTCGGCTAGAGATTGGGTTCCGTATAATTCGCGAGAGAGGAGTCGTTCTCGAAGCTCCTTTATCGCACACGCAGGCGATTCAACGCGACCGCCGCTGTGACTTCGAGGTCTCCACGAGTTTTCGACGCACTAAATTTCGCGAAAGTCGTCCAATGGAAGCCAGCGAGCCGCTGTGGGCACAGCGCGTGCGGATGGCAATTCCAGCAGCGCGCCACTGCGAGCAGCAACGGGGCGGCGAGTCTGGATAAGTCGACTCGGGCCGACTACGGGTCGGTGGTGGGCTTCGAGCGCGGGGGAGCTCGACCGAGAACCGCTGTCCGGGTCCTGGAACCACGTCCCCATGAGCCTGCGGGCGGTGGGATGCTACTCGATGCTGCTCGGCCGAGTCCGGCGGAACTTCAACCACGCGAGCTGATCGACGCCAGAGTGGGCCGTGCTCGGGACCGCTCGGCCGCGTCAGGAGCGGAGCCCCGAGACGGTGCACCTGCTGACTGACGACGGTGGCCGCGAGCAAGCCGAATCGAACAAAACGCCGGAGGAGGAACTCGGCCCGGACTCAGCCGCACGGGTCGGTGAGCCCCGGGGTGGTTGATGGGCGGGAGCGGGGGGGAGGCGGCTGGCCACCCGCGATGCTGACACGAGATCGTACGGGCGTCGGTGCAGCAGAACAAGAGGAAGGGTCGGTGACGGAGGCGGGGTGCTGAGTCAGCTCGCGAGCAAAGAGTTCGTTTGATGCAACGTCAACTGGTGGCTGTCACCGGAGGACTCGGGGAGCGGAGGCGACTCTGGGCGCGTTGATCAAATTACGGTAACAGTGGCAATAACAGTCGCAATCGTGACGTAAAGGGTATGATCATGAGGCAAATATGTTCGTCCGAGGTGGATTCTTCTGTTTATAGCGATTGTTAAGAGACAAAAAACAAAAGGTTCATAGACAAATAAAATAGCGAATTACATTACAGTCCGACGAAGAGAAATGCCAATCATCGGTTCGATTCTCATGTACTTCTCTTGTTTTATTTTTCGTCCTACGAAATTTTGTTACCAGAAATGTACATAAATCCGTGGCAATAAGAATTGGCATTTCGATTCTTTTCTCCATGTTTTGGTCGATTTGAATTTTCCAAAAGAAGCCTTGGTTTTTTCTTTTTCTCTTTTTGGGTCTGGTTCATGTACCGCCACGATAAGTGCAAAAAGAGTATAGTCGACATCGAGCGTCCTATGTCATAGGATGTCATTTATTGCCAAGCACCTAAATAGCGGATTAATTTGCGACCTCGATTTGTGGAGAAACCCAGTTTCAACCGGGTCCCCATCTGGGTCAAAGCGAGGAGCGATTGGAAACTCGATGGGTGTGGGTCGATAAGCCGGGAGCAACGACGAGCCGGAGCCTCGAGAAGGTCGATTGCTCGGTCTCGGGGACTGTCCTTCCTCGGAATCGGATTTACCCCGAGGGATCGATTTGATTACTAAGCCAGAGGAAGTGGGACAAAATTGAATAAACGCATAAATGGATGACTAAAGTGCAATTTGATGATTTTTTTTTTAAAAAAGAAAGAAAATTGGGAAAGCGGCCATAGGCATGTGGGACGCAGGCGGTGCGATCCTTTATGCCCCTTCCTCGCTCGCGGCTTTTAATGCACCTCAAAGCCACCCCTCAGCTAAAGCGTGCTGATTTACGCGCCTTCCGAAAGCGGCCACAGGCATGTGATCGACGGGTGATCGATATGATTTCTCGTTGTCTATGTTCCGCTCCGCCGAGAGCCCCCTGATGATCATCGATACCCCGTCGCGCTCGGAACGATTGAGTTCGGGGATTTTCGGTCGCGGAAGATACTTCTTCACCGGTGACAGGCGGCTCCGATCCTCCTCTCTGTCGATTTACGTCGTAACTGCGTCCAGGATTCAGAACTTGTCTCTCCGCCTCGAGATTTTTATCCGTTTTATCTAATCTCACCAGGTACATTAAGTACTAGTGATAACTATATTTATGTAATTTTTATCATCATCGTTTTACCCTTTTCGAAGGCTGATCCCATCATATTAAATAATGAAAATCAGAACCGAAGAAATTGCCATTGACCTCCCTTGATCCATTCTTGGAATTCGCTTTAGCAAGCGACCGAGGAAATTTCCATGAAAGAAACCAGAGAAGCTTCCACCGTCGTGAGTGGCACTGGACTTGTTTTTTCTTTTTGCCCCCCCCCCCCCTCCCCCCCCGGTTTTTTTTTTGTGTGGACTCGAGTCGAGCCCGCATTAGATTTTTTTTTTGTCATTTCATAAATGGACCGACACGTCTATTTGAAATCCGAATTCCGTTATCGCAGTTCATGTTGAGAACCGCTGGCCTTACTTATTAAGGGTGAACAAATCGGACCACTGAGACTGGAACGAGATCGATGGTCTGATTTTCGATTACAGAGGACGGCGGTCCGATTCGCGGTTCTTAAGATTGGATCCGGTGGCCGGGTAATTCGGTTCTCGGTTCCAGGAGCTGGACCGGTCAAAATTTTTATTTTTATTTTTATCTTTTAAAAGTAATCATAACTCTAATGTTTACTTATTTAAGGTTTGCTCCTTTCTTTCGCGCTTCCCACTTTCCCAGCTTGCTGCCTTGCCTCTCCACGTCTCTCACTCTCTCGCGAGTGACCAAGTGAAAAAAGTGGATGCGTTACCTATTCAACCTATCTACGATATCATGCGACGATGGTCTCGTCGAAATGATTATCGAAATTTGTCTATTGAGATTAGTGGTGTTTAATTCAAGCCGCTTCTTTTGAAGTTTGCTTTGGAGGAGTCCTTCGTACTATCATGTGCACTCTGTCGTTTCCATCTCCTACTTTCAGGTCCAGTTTCTTTTGCGAGACACTTCTCATATAAGGACATAAAGAAGGTAACATATAGTTTTTGCAGGATCATCTATAGCGATATTCATGGGGCAATTCTTTTTTTTTTTGGTCAAAACATGGGGCGGCTTGTGGAGCCAACTTCCTGAACTAGTTTGCTTCGTGCTTTAGGAAAAGTTGTATAATACAACGGAATCCACGAGCAGGAATGATGCATGTTATTATTATTTTTTTTTTGGGCATGTTTCCGATCCCAATGGAACTCTGAAACTATCGATAGTATGCGCAGACGTCGAACTCTGAAGCTTGCGGAGGCTAGTATCGAGATTTCGGCAACTCTAGCGGATATCGTGAATCGAATTAACCCCAATTTGGGGCGTGGAAATGTTGTAGCTGAGTTAATTCCAACTTGTTCTTCAATCAAATCACGTGGAAGGGAGAAGAAGGGAGCAGAGGGAGCAGACCGGTGAGCCATGTGGTTAAGTTCGTCCGTGATGATATTAATATATCATGCCAAGACTCGCAAAGTCAAAGTCTTGGGATTAATTAACTAATAATCTAATTATTCCCCAAGACCAAATCTGGACAGCCTTCTTCTATATAAAGTAACTCTCTCTCTCTCTCCAAATTGCTAGTGTTCATAAGTCTAGTAATCTCGAACACGACCTTATTGAGAAAAAGGGAAATTGCGAATCATCGGATTCGTCGAATCATTCCATGTCGCTTGTCTTGTCTGTTGCGGGTCTTCCTTCGCCTGTAAAGTTGGTTTTTTTTTTTTTTGGGTCGGACATTCGAACACGGCATCTTCCGCCTCTAGCTTATTCCGCACGTGCGGCCTCATCGTACTAGTATGCAAGAGGAGGGATGGGGGGTTCGATGGTGTGCCGCGTCGCTTGCCGGGTATCTAATTGGAGCTTTGGATTGCGGAATCGATAGTTGCTAAGAGGGGAAGCCAAAATATAATTGAAAGATGAAATTAGGAAATGGAGTCTTAGGATTCGATCAATGTCCAAACAAGGCTAAAGCCAATTCCGCCGACACCATACGATGATGACGGGCTTCTTCTTCTTGGGAAATCACATAATTCACATGAGACGGCTTCCCTCCATTTTGTCCTTTTTCCTTCCCCCCACTTTTTTTTAGTTTATTTTTTTGTTTTTTCGATTTCATGCCCTCTCTCTCTCTAGCTTGCTTCTTCTAGAGAGAGAGAGAGAAGGTGGGCCCCACATATTTGTGTGAAACGAAACCGAGATTGGGGAGATAGACAGATAAGAGGCAAAGCTCCGTAAGCAGACGTGAGTGGACTCAGTGAGATGGCAACAGCTTCTGTTCCCCCTCTTTTTCTTTTAATTAATTAATTAATTAATTAATTTTCCTTTTATTTTATTTTATTGTGGATAAATGAAAAAAAAAGTTGACATTGAAAAAAAAAAGGGTGAATTGAGAAGATATGACCCTTTTTTTTTTGCAAAAATAAATAAATAACGAAATTTCATATATTTTATATATTTCTCGTTGAATGAGATCTCAATTCTAGTTCGGTTTCATTAGATATCTTACAACTAAAATCTATCTCTTGTTTTTTTTTTCAATCTAGTTCCTCCACCATTGAGAACTCTAGTTAGATTCGGGCATGATACATTTTTTCGTTGCTGGAAGAACTCAAATACTTTAAATCGATGTCTTCTTTCAGTTTTGAAGATAGAGGAGCGACACAATCAGCCTATCGATATCGAAAGATTCTCCCAACGCATCATTTCTGGGTTTTCAACCGTGGTTATCGGGCTTCAAAGTAATTATTGCAATGGAATGACTTTTGCACAGTTTTGTTTTTTTTGCTCAATTACCTAATTCTAAACTAGTCCATTAAACAAGGTTGACCCGATCTGTTGCTTAGGACCCAACGTCAGATCGTGGGCACTTTCTCGTGGTGGTGCCCCTAATTCCAGTCAATTCGCACTGAGAACGAATTTGGAATGTGGCAAAGTTCAATCAACTCTTCGCTGGCATGACTCAAACTTTGACTTTCCTCGAGTGGTGTTAATTTAATTAAAGCATTTGGTAATGGGAGAAATGTAAGATCGAATGCTTTGAATTTCGAATCAAATTGTGTCTATATACAGCTAAACTGGGTAATATCTAATGTGGTTAAGCACGGCACTTCCATATATACGATTTATATTGTTTTGGACTAAAATCCGAGGAAGAGGTTACTCGATTTTGATTTATCGATTACATGCCGAACAGACAATCCTGCTCTGTATTTACGACAGGAGTCGTTTCCGTACATAGCCATTTACTTAGGGATGGATACGCGCGCACAATCATACATAGCATTAATGACCGAATGAACTATATGGTGTGTAGGCATGTGGGCTCAATATTCCTTTTTTAGCATTACTTAAGATCGCCACCTGAGTACTCCTCTTGCATGCAGTTCGGATAATTGAGATCGAGTCTTTATGGAAGCATTTTTCTCGCGGACATTGATGACCATCGTCAGCACTTATTGCCATTCTTTTTTATAGGAATTTTCATCTTCCAAATCTTGCCCTAGAAACTCAAGCAAATCCCGGAATAAAAAAATGATGAGACAACCGAAATTTACACTTTTGCCGTGTCAACACCGACAACTATAGAGATTAAATAAGACAATATGGACAGACAAGCTGACAATTTAATAATTCTTTTTTTTTTTCCAAAAAGATTTAAAAAAGAAAGAAAGTAAAAGTTGGAATCATCATCATCATTGCATCATGTAGAGAGAAGCAGAAGATTGGGGCGACTCATGAAAGAAATCAAGCCGAAAGGTCCAAAGCGCTGGTTCGCATGCAAACGCATGGTCCCAAAGCTTTGTCTTAATTAATCTCTCTTTGACCGGAAATTGTTTTAATTTGAATACGAATATAGTCGAATGCAAAAAACTACTTATATTTCCAAAGAAGGACGGAGCTAAAAGACGGCTTCTTAATCGGCACATGGTGATTGGACTCGATCAATATGTTGAAATATGCCAATTGTCTTAGACAACATTCTATGCCGACTGCTCCTGAGTTTAAATCGAAAGTCGTTTTTTTTTCCATGCCAAATGAGTACGTGTGTGTATATATATTTCGCTTTTTTTTTTTTCTCAATTATGCCGATCGCTCATAAGATGTGTCTCGAAAATCTTCAAAGTTCCTTTGTCCTAACTTATAACATCATTCTACGAGAAACTAAACTTTACAACTCCATTAAATATTGATAAAATGCTTTTTAGGAAGCCACATAAGAAGAAGGTGGGCAGTTACAATCGGCAAACGTGGTCCATCCAGAAACAGCTGCTTGCAGAGCTTAATCAGACCATATATTCTTCACCGTGAATCACATGACTGCAGATTTGTTTGATACCGAGACGTCCGATTATGATCAGATTCTCCCATTTTTATTTTGTTT
>JAGVVM010008996.1:0-16839 GCA_019149425.1 Psidium friedrichsthalianum
TTCAACATCGTCGTCCTCAATTTTTGAAGAAGATAAAGAAGGAAGAGATCGATCGTTGCTAACCTTGGCGAAAAGTGCTTGAACTTTGAATGGGAGGACCGGCCTACCTGAGAGAAGTGGAATGGAGTTGGACGGAATAAGGAAGCTTCCCAAATCCCTTCGGGCAACGGAGCAAAATCAAGAGAACCGAAAGCCATATGTGTAATGCTTATTATGCTTGCTTTTATACCTCTAGCAAGCAAATTTTGGATGGATGTCATTACATTGTCGGATGTCCAGCCACGTCTTAGCCCATTGGGACAACATGGTGACACAAATCCGTGACTCACATGACTCCAAAAGAAATCTGTCTTCAGAGCAAAAGAAAGAAAAAAAAAGGCGGAAAACTTAATTGGTTACTGATAGGAGGAATGGATAGTTATTATCAAATTATGAACTTATTTCGGTGTTTGGGGATCAATAAACATACGTTCATAACCTATCCCAAAATTTTCTTCAGGTCCTGTAATTGGCTAGGAAATATAGTACTATTCCATGGTTGGGCAATACAAATAATCTACTCCGACATGATGTAGTGATTCTAAACTTCATCTTGTGATTCCACAAATATTTGCTGTTGATTCTCATTATTGCAAAAATTCCATAATTGGGAGCAAGCATCTTTAGTTCCACCAGCCTTGACCATGTCAATTAGCTTGTTTGTTACCCCAACATGCTTAAAAAAACGGGATTTAAGCACATGTTGAAAAAAATCACTTCTCAATAATATGATTCGTGTGCAGGATCATTTATATTTTTATGTTACATGGCATAAGGTTGGCGTGGTACTACTCCATCTCTTATGTCTATGTGATTGCTTCGTGTTTTTGATGAACCAAAAAATTCAAACTAGAAAAGAGACCCATAGGAGTATAAAGATAATAATTGAAAAATTACCGAGGTCTTTAATTTTTTTTGTGGGGGGGGGGGGGTGATTATACGAAATGTTTTTTGTTGCGTTACTTAAGAATTCAAGCTAGGTAACAGACCACTACCCTGTATAAAGATTATCTTTGATTAGGAAAAGATTAAGTCTTTCGGTTTGTCTTTTCGGGGGGTAAACCCACAACGGTTCCTAAAGATCATTGGGTGTGGAAATCATCTAAAATGGCCAAACAAACTTGACCATGGACGTCCTGGCCTGGCACAAAGAGGCTCTTGGAATAGAGAGAGAAGGCAGTCGACTACCATATGGAAAAAGGTCAAGTCCATTGAGGATTCGACACCCTCGGGGGGGCTTTGAGATATTTCGAATGAAATTAGCAGGTCCCTTCTTGCGCGGACCCTTATGTGACAACATTACTTTGAATGGCCGCCGCTCAACGTGGGTTCACGTGGTGTCCCCCCCTTTTGCCCCTTTTTTTGAGGTGGGCCAGAAAATTCCCAAGTACTTTTCCTATAAGATGGCCTTCAGTAATATAACCTATTATCGCGCGAAAAAATCTAACCCACGCTCCGAGGAAGAAAAAAAAAATGGCTTTAGTCTTCTTCTATGAATGACAGAAGACCGCGTCACTCCGCACATTTAAAATCACGATTTAAGAGACATTAAAAAAAAAACACTTTTGCTTTTGGTAAAAGCGAGTTTTTGCTTCTACTCTTACTTTTTTGAATTGACGAAGATGCCCAAATCAGTTTCGTTCATCAAGAACAAAAACTTCTTATCAAATGGAATAATTTTGTTGGATGATTTTTTTCCCGCTCACGAAGAGATTATTCCTTATTGTGAAAAATGGTTTTTTGGTTTCCCAAAAAGGACAAATAATGAATAGAACACAGATCATCACAAAGAATACTTCCGTTCTGTTTCTGAGTGAATTTTTGTGTTCGCCTTGACCGATTGGAATAATTTATCAACTGATAACTCCTCCTTCCATCTGTGTTAAAAAATTGGTCAAGTACAATCTTTTCTTTGTCTAGCTCAATTCCTAATGGGGTTTAACCGATCGTATAAGATGAAGGGTTTTTGAACGGTCCATCCACTATGGCATGGTCCAATCACACCTCACGGCTCCTTACTTAACAAAAGGGGTCCTCCACCCGGATGGATTGGTGAACCCTATAGAACAAATAGATCAAGAAGCTTGGAGAGCGTTAGATGGAAAATAGAGTAATACCAGCGTGTTCATCATTTTCTCCCCAATAATAACTGTTCATTTGTACACTAAAGTATTCTAATGTAGTGTTCCTTGCTATTTTATAATCAAGTTAGCAAGTGTTACAAGGGTGATAGCAATGCTTGCAACTTGATGGTGTAGTCTATCATTTGATAGGAACATACTGTTGATTGAACTTGGCTTGAAAATTACTAAGGGTCCAACCAGTGCTAAGGCCTATTACCTAGGAAAGAAGATGTAGGCTTTCAGATAAAACGAATCTTTATTATCTCTGTGGAATCTTCTCCATCTCTTCATTATTATCTTCATCAATTTCATATTAACTATGATTGTAACTTGGCTTGAAAATTCAAAGCCAATCTGATTGAAGGATATGAAGCTTTGACAATTCTGCTCTCGGATGCATCCTCGGGTATGGTAGGGCCGATGACCACAGAAGAAGAAGGTGCACAAGTAAGTAAGCTAATGTTCGTTCTCGAACATGTCCACATTTCCAGATAAGTAGGGAGAACTTGTGATCTTATTCCTTGGACAATAAGCGAGCATGAGAGCTTGTGATCTTATGAATTCATATGAGCTATTAAAATAGGATACTCTTGCGATTCCTAAAATTTCTGAAATCTTTGAAGGGACATCCCAGCCAATAGAATTAGGAAAATTCAAGAATTTGCATTGGCTTGTAAAACAACTTACAAATATCATTTGCATGGAAACATCTGTTTGGGGGAAAAGAAATGGGAATTGTAGCTCATGGCACAATAAGAACCGTGTTGAATGGTGCACCGCAAATTACATAGAGAATTTTTCTCATTTTTGGTACAATTGAATGACCGGCCCAACAACGTCTCATGTCTCGTCTCTTTCATCTACATTCTTATTGATTCTCTTCATTAAAAGAAAAAGAAATAGAAAAAAAGAATAAGTTCTGATTAATACCATTTCTGCATGCCCGTTCTCTCGTCGGTCTGAAAACTTGACGAACACATTCATGACAGGAAACAATTATCATTGTCATTCCTAGGTTCCTTTAGTATTCAAGAATCACTGAGGGAACATTGTCATTCCATTCCCCTTTGGAATAGGAGATATGTGCAGCCATCCAGATTGTGAAACATGGTCACGGTCTAGGCCACTAAATAACGTTTACCACGCAAAATTGGAAGCTTTTAACGAATCATATAAAGACAAGGAAATTAAAAAGATTGGCGATAGAAGGGGAATTTTTGTGGCAATGAGCAAATATGTCGAACAATATATAATCTAACGTGGCAGAGGAAAGAGCTCATATTATCTTGTCGAGGAAAGTTGAGAAGATATATCTCGTATAGGGAACAATTTAATTAGTAAAGAAAGGGATAAGTGCCTCAATTTAACGTGCTTGACGGGCTTAAAAAACAATGGTCCTGAAAAGTCCATATCCAATCTTGGTAAAAGAATGATGAAAAAATCGTCCCTCCAAACAACGGGGAAAAGTCACACTGGATGCTTTAAATTGATGTCCTACACACTCAATCAAGTTTTGATATTTCCATCCTCGAGGAAGCATGCCTGAAAAGACTAGGAAAGTACAGAGTTGGAAACTGTACACGAAGTTCTTCCCTTCTTCCACTGGGACTCAGCCCATGTCCCCTTTATCCACAGGTTCAGGTTCAGGCCCATGCACATACGAAACGTAGAAATAATGTGAATTTGGTGTTTCAAATTCCTTTTTCCTATGTTTCGACAATATATATATATATATACCATGTGTTGTAGTTAACACATATGGGAAAATGATAACGCTTATTACTAGATATGCAAGACATTGTACCCCATGGATAATATCTTTCCTTGTGAGCTAATGTAGCACCGCAACGATACGCGATATGACACGATATGACATGTCTGACATTGATTTTTCAAAAAAATGACACTTGGGTCACGTTTTATATTAAACGTATATTTTTACATACATGATAAATATCACATAAAGCGGTGAGTTTCTTCTTCTTTTTCTGTTAGGGATTCATATTAGTTTTTTTTTTTTTGTGGCTAGGCATATTAATTTTGGGGTGACTTGATTATATGACCCTAAATATATATTATATTTGATAAATCTATATTTTGACCCCTAATTTATTGAAACTGCTTAAATGACACCGTAATGTGTCGAATTGGATGCTTGACTCACATATCTCTCGTTGTGTTAGGACGCTACATTGTGGTCGGTCGTATTTTTGGATGAGAGTTGGAGTGTTGAACACGACACAAAGGCCTTCCGACGAGTGTCGGTGCTATATAGCTTGTCAGAGAGACTACTCATGATGACAACGCGCCATTTTTTTTTTTCTAACTGGACATTCTTTTGGACATTGGTCTCAAAATTTCCTTTGATAATAGGCTCTCTAGTGTCTCATCTCCCGTCGATGGTACCATGGATAGTTTGTTATATTTATTTTTAGTAAAAAATAATAAATAAATAAAAAAGCAAAAGAGTGCCACAAATACCTATAAGAGCTGATCCGGAGCATGAGCGAATTAATTAGACTATTTTAATCTCTGTTTGGTTTCTTCATCTAAGTGCGTGGGACGCAATCTCTTTATGGAAAATGATAAAAGATTGGAGATATCCGTATAAAAAGGATCAAACAACCTTGAAACGGTTTGGACGAAAACAAAAAACAAAAAATACAATGTTTGCTCATCATTTTCTCTCAGATAATATTGTACATCCATCCATCTAAAGTTTTCTGCATAGTGTTCTTGCTGCTTATAATCAAGTTATAAAGCAGTGTACAAGGTGATGTAATACTATCCTGATGGTGTAATCTATTGTTCAATTAGAACAATACATGTTTGATTTAACTTGGCTTGAAAATTACTAGTGGTCCTAGCTAGTGCCGATGCTATTACATGAGAAATAAAATGTAGGTTTTGGGATAAAAGCCGAACCTTTATAAATCCCTGTGCAATCTCACTATCTCTTCATTATTATCTTCATCAGTTCATTATTTAACTATGCTTGTCAGTGACACTTGCACCTTTTACCATTGATTTGCCACTAATCATTGTCAAACTATTTGTTTATTCTTCCACACAAAACTCATTGAAGTTTGAAAAACAGCCCATTCAACCCTCTCCTCTAGTTGTGTTATTAACCCAACCAATCAGTCCTTACGTTTCAACAAATTGCTCAAGCTTTGAATGGGAGGAACCAGCCTCCATGAATTACTTGCTGTCGATTTTATTATTGTTGGAGCCAATCACACAGTACTCGCTGTGAACAACTTGTTGCAAATGCGACTAGATGTATCATGGACTCAAGTCAATTTGTTCAGGCATTCCATTCGTGTTAATCATGGTAAAAGTGATTTCAGCACATTCATGAGTAAAGTACTTTCCCCTAATATAATTTGTGAATTTGATCATATATGTCATGAGACACTTCTTCCTATGCTACTCCATTTAGTTTGTATATTTGATTGCTTTGTGATGATGACTAAAATTCAAAACCAATAACAAACTAATAATAGTATAAAGATCATTTATAAGTAACGATTATGTCTTCAATTTTCTTTTTGCTAAACAATGTCTGAATCCTATACTATTTATTGAGAGCGAGCAATAGAAAAAAATCATATGAAGAGATCAATAAGAAGAAGCCCAAGTTTAAGCTCCTCAGCATATTCAGTTAGATCTATTTTCACACAAGCTTAAGCTAATGAGTCATAGCATATTTAGTTGGATCCACTTTCACTCAAACAACTTAAGTCAACAATTTATCAGACAACTAAGATAAGCGAATTCTCTGATTGGGACTCTCAGTCAATGGTATCATAATGCTACTGTATACTGGCATTTCTTTAATGAAAATGTGACATTCTGAAATTCGACCCTTTTTTTTTAAAATTTGAATACAGAATGGTTATTTCATGGAGTGCTATAAATGAATCTTACTTGCAGCTGGCCACTCTAAGATGACTAACTAAAGGGGAAAGGCTAACTAGGAATATAAGCATGTGGACCAAATGATTGATACGCGTGACTCCTAAAAGCCACCCGTTAGTTTGAGAATTTATTTAAAGCTTTCGTCTTATGAATGAGGCCGCGAATTAAGTTCCGGAATAGGACAATCGACTCTCAAGAGTGTTACAGAGGTTGAAATCGAATGTCGCCTCGAAAGGCGTGAATTGGCAGCGTGGCATTGAATGCTAGAGAAAATGGCAAAATTGGAAATTGCCATTTCGCCCCTGTCTTATGCTAGAATCCATGGTTAGAGAGTGTTACTAATTTTAGCGAGGCTAGAAAATTTGTTCAGTGGCATTCCGAGTTTTTTCGATCGCGATTGAGCCAAATCAGCACCGAATGAGCCCTTATCGGTCGTGAAATTTCACGAATTTCGAGAAATATCTCTTCGGTCATCTTTTGACCAATTTGACCAGCTTTGACCGAAAATTTTTGAGGCCCAAGCTTTATCAGTCTAAATTTCACTGATAGTCCAAAAATCAGTCGATTTGTTCAGCTTTAAGTCGCTTTCAGTGAATAGTAATTTTTAATAATTGCCCTTTGAGATAATATCTGCTCTCTCTCTCTCTCTCTCTCTCTCTCTCTCTCTTCCATGGTTATCACCAGAACATTCTCTCTCCTCTCTCTATAGAATTTTCGGATTTCTCTCTCTTCCCTGCTGAATTCTAGCTTTTCTGCCACCAACTTGATCGGCCACCGATGAAAATCCGACCGTTGAATTTTCGTGATTTTTGAATATGTTGTACTCCTATCCGAGATGAGTTCACAGAACTTTAAATCACTTCCATCCGAGGTCATTTGACCTTCCAAATCTGCTTTTCTGTTTCAGTCTACGAACCAGTCTTTTGTTACCCAAATTTGATATAGGGCTCATGTTGATATCTGTTGACCCCAGCGACCCCTAAAGCTTATTTTCATGTGAAAATATTGATTTTCAGCTCGTGAACCATCTCGTTCAGCCCTTGATCAGCCCCGTTCGGACGAAATCCACCTGAATCCGTCGTCCCTTTCGGTCGCCGTCGTGCGCCGCCGTTTGAACCGCTTTCTCAGCTCTGTTTCAGCCTCGATTAGATAAGTTATACCTCTATTTCTCGATTAGAATATTATACATACCATGGACTAGCTCTGGGGTCCGATTCGAGTAAATCGATTTAGGAAAAATTGCTGGAATTGGCGTATTTGCGCAAATTAAATTCTGTGGGCTGTAAATATTCTATGGAATGGTGAAATATTACTGTCCATGTTTGAATGAGGCTGTTTGAGGTTGGTGGATGTGGGTCCGCGAGGTTCGGGTACCGAAAAATTGATTTTTTGGACTTTTATTGAAAAACGGGCCAAATAGTATTTTGAAATCACTGTTCATGAAATTCCGAACACTGTCATGTGCTGCCCAATTTAATTTTAATTTGAAAGTGACAATTTTGTGGGTCCATGTGGTTCGAGTACCGAAAAATGGATTTATGGAGCATTTTTATGCAAAACCGGGCCCGAGCAATATTTTTATGTTACTATTTCAAATATTTGGGGCCCGTGTTCATATTTAAAATAATATTTGAGGATTTTCCACGTGTACTTAAAATTAATTATTTAATCATTTTGGGTCCCACGTGAGAAATTGGGCACTTTTAATAAAATTGAGCACCTAAAGAGATTGATTGGTTTGGCCATTGTGTTGGCCATGTGAATTGAAATATTTGGGCACATGTTTTAAGTTTTGACCTAATGTACTTAGCCAACCTTTTGCTCAATTGAAACTGGTATTGTTTCGTATGCTTGATTGAAATATTTGGACTTATATTTGAAATGTGGCCTAACGTACTTGGCCGATGATTTCTGTCCAAATGAATTTAAAGAATTTTACTGCCTGAAAGGCGAATGTGACGGTTTTTGCATGTTTGATTGCATATCATTGTGACTTGATATAATATGTAGCCATGAAGTCATTTGGCATAAAATGTAGCCATAGAAGCGTAAATGTAGCCTCAGAAGTGGAAAACATAGCCTTGTGCACCCTGATGCGTTTGACGCGGGGTAGCTGAAGCGATAAGGTGCCAACCTGAGGCGTCCCACATACAGATTGAGGCATAGACTGAGGCGTCTACGACACGGGCCGAACCTAATGCTCCTATATGACGCGGGTCAAATCAGAGGCGGAAAATATAGCCTCGTGCGCTCTAATGCATTTGACGCGGAGTAGCTGGAGCGATAAGATGTGTCGCGACCCGAAAGAATTTTCGAATCAATTTTTTTCGAATTTGATCGAGTGAACGGATTATCAGGTTAATTAGATTAACTAACCTAACGCGGACCCTCGCAAGCCCTACCGAATCGCAACTTTGATTTTTTGTTTAAATGATTTTAAGATTTGGAGTCGCCACTAATCGTTCTTGGTAGGTCAATTAGAACCTAAATAAATTAGTGGGAGAACTAATTTATTTCTGCAAAGTAGGGATTATGAGTTCGGGATTTGGTTACGTTAGATTACTCTAACGCCCTTTCGGTACTAATTTCATGAAAATCGTTTAGGGTGGCTGTTGACACTTGATTTTTGGTCAATTTTTTTCAAAAATTTTTAGAAAATCCATAAAAATTTATAAAATTGAAAAAATCAACTTTGGGGACCTTGGTTTGGCCTAGGAAACCAATTTTGAGCAAAAATAATTTTCCTTATTTTTCCGCATTTTATTTTCAAAAATTCATAAAAAAATCAATAAAAATGAGAAAATTGAAAATCAACTTTGGGAAGCCTTAGCCAAGCCTAGGGACAATTTTGAAAAAAAAAATTTCCTTATTTTTTGCATTTTTAATATTTTTTAGAAATTAGGAAAATACCAAGAAATTAATAAAAAATAGCATTAAAATCAGAAAATTACCAAAATAGTCAGTATTTTTAATTTAATTTTATATTCATTTTGGATGAATAAATCTCGAAAAAATAAAGTCTGGAATCTAGGGTTTCTTTGTTAATTTCATTGTGCAGATTATTTAAATAATTCTAGAAATTCCATTTTAGCTTTTTAATTTCCATTTTGCATTTTTGGTCGTGTCATCCTCCTCTATTTTTCAAAATTAAAATACAGTCCGAAAGCCCTCAGAATTGTCCAATTTCGCTAAAAAGGACCAAAGTGCAATTTCTGATTTTTTCAAATTAGTCCCTAAAATCACTAAAAGTGAAATTAAAATTTTTCTAGGGACTGAATTGAAAATAGGGCGATGTCACCCCCTAGATTTTGACCTTCTGAATCCATTGGTGGTGTCAATTTTTGCAAAAAGGGACCCTAAGACTTTGGATTTTGCAAAATGGGTCCCCGGATCAAATCGAAAATTTGGGGTTTTCGCAAAAATACTGAAAATTGCCGGCCAAAAACACCATTTTCAAATAAATTTGATGCCCCTGAGTCCAATTTTGAGGTCAATTTTGACAAATACGGGTTAATTTAGGATTAATTTCGTTTTTTTTTTGGGTCGATCGGGTCAACCGGGTCGAGTTGACCCGACCCGGTCAACCCAGTTGACCTATCTTCCCAGAACCAAATCTGGTTCTCCTTCTCCTTCGCGCGAGTGGAATTCAAAATTCGGGGAATCCCAACCGAGAAGATTGACGCGATTCTGAGAGATTTTGGGGAAATTTGGTTGAATTTTTGAACGAATCTGGGAGGAGACGATCTCGGAGGAGGTTATGCAGCTCAAATCGAGCTTAAAAGGCGACGGGGAGCTCGAGTTTGGGGACTCTTCGGCGAGGTGAAATTGGACTGCAACTGGGAAACTTGAGCGATTGAGAGTAAAAGAAGTGGGAAATTACTTCGAGAAGACAGGTGGGGTTCTGAGGAAGCGATTGGTGCCATTTCCAGAGCTTTCGACGCCAAAAACCGTAAGTCATAAACTCGAGCTCGAGTTCTGTCCTCTAATGGCAAATCTCTGATTTGACTATAATTCTCGCTTTTTTCTTGTGCGTTTTACTCCTCATGCCCTTCTGACCACATTCACGTCTTCTTTTTGCGTTGAAATTGCATGTAAACCTCGAATTGAGCCCTAAACCCTAGCCCATCTGTCGTGAGTTGGTTAAGAAACCTGGCAATTTAGAGCTCGATCGGGACACAAGGTAAGTATCCTGACCTTCTGCTTGTGCTTTTATATGAGTGAATTGCATTGTTATGCTCTAGATAATGAGACTGAATCGCCATGATTATCTCTGTAAGTGCTTCGATTGTCGCGATTGGACCGATAGATCTGGTTGGATTTAGGATATGCTGATCTAGAGCCAAATGCGAATCGGCTGGCGGCGGAATCGGCTCAATCGGAGCCGGTTCCACCGTCGGATCGTCGCCGTCGAACCATGACCGTCCGTCCAGAGATGACTAGAGAAAGAAGACGAAATCCAGTCGGCCTTTGACTCGGTCAAAAAGCTGACGTGGAGGTGACGTGGCATGACACGTCGTTCGCCACGTCATCGAATTGGCGAGTCAACGATGACATGGACGTCTCGTCAGCATCATCTATCACAATAGCAATCCCGATCGGACGGCTAGATAGTCTTAGATTCATCTTGACCGTAGATTTCATTAGTCGGATAGATGGCCCAGATCTGGTCTAAAGGCAAATCCAACGGTGAGAGTTAGTCCATTGATCCAAGAGTCGTGGCGCAGCCACGTGGAAGTATGCTGACTGTCGGATTGATAGTAGGCGGGAACAAATAAAATAGGATAAAAACCTTAAAAAATCTCAAAAAAATTCAAAAAATCCTAAAACTACGTCGTTTTTGAGTCAGGCTCGGAGTATGGGCCTCAAGCCTAGTTTAGTTTAACGGGCCGGGTTTGTTCGACCCGATCCGCATAATTAATAAAAAAAATATAAAAAATAGAAAATCCAGAAACCAAACAAATAAAAATAAAATAAAATAAAAACCTAGGAAAACCAAAGCTGCGTCGTTTTAAGTTAGAGTGTTAGGTTTGCTCCTTCGGGCTGGGCTCTCGGACGGGCCGAGTTGAGTAGTGGGGGGGTGTACTAGGTAGGTACACTAACTAGTACCTTAACTCGGCCCGTCCGAGAGCCAGCCCGAAGGAGCAAAACTAACACTCTAAACTTAAAACGACGCAGCTTTGGTTTTCCTAGGTTTTTATTTTATTTTATTTTATTTGTTTTTGGTTTCTGGATTTCTATTTTTTTATATTTTTTTTATTAATTATGCGGATCGGGTCGAACAAACCCGGCCCGTTAAACTAAATAGGCTGAGGCCCATACTCCGAGCCTGACTCAAAACGACGTAGTTTTAGGATTTTTTGAATTTTTTTGAGATTTTTTAAGGTTTTATCCTATTTTTATTTGTTCCCGCCTACTATCAATCCGACAGTCAGCATACTTCACGTGGCTGCGCCACGACTCTTGGATCAATGGACTAACTCTCACCGTGGATTTGCCTTTAGACCAGATCTGGGCCATCTATCCGACTAATGAAATCTACGGTCAAGATGAATCTAAGACTAATCTAGCCGTCCGATCGGATTGCTATTGTGATAGAGGATGCTGACGAGACGTCCATGTCATCGTTGACTCGGCAATTCGATGACGTGGCGAACGACGTGTCCATGCCACGTCACCTCCACGTCAGCTTTTTGACCGAGTCAAAGGCCGACTGGATTCGTCTTCTTTCTCTAGTCATCTCTGGACGGACGGTCATGGTTCGACGGCGACGATCGACGGTGGACCGCTCGATGAGCCGATTCCGCCGCCAGCCGATTCGCATTTGGCTCTAGATCAGCATATCCTAAATCCAACCAGATCTATCGGTCCAATCGCGACAATCGAAGCACTTACAGAGATAATCATTCGATCAGTTCATTATCTAGAGCATAACAATGCAATTCACTCATATAAAAGCACAAGCAGAAGGTCAGGATACTTACCTTGTGTCCCGATCGAGCTCTAAATTGCCAGGTTTCTTAACCAACTCA
Organism: Psidium friedrichsthalianum; assembly: GCA_019149425.1. NCBI lineage: Eukaryota > Viridiplantae > Streptophyta > Magnoliopsida > Myrtales > Myrtaceae > Psidium > Psidium friedrichsthalianum. The sequence continues at coordinate 12,113 of JAGVVM010008996.1, forward strand.
CGACAGGATGGGCTAGGGTTTAGGGCTCATTCGAGGTTTACATGCAATTTCAACGCAAAAAGAAGACGTGAATGTGGTCCAGAAGGGCATGAGGAGTAAAACGCACAAGAAAAAGCGAGAATTATAGTCAAATCAGAGATTTGCCATTAGAGGACAGAACTCGAGCTCGAGTTTATGACTTACGGTTTTTGGCGTCGAAAGCTCTGGAAATGGCACCAATCGCTTCCTCAGAACCCACCTGTCTTCTCGAAGTAATTTCCCACTTCTTTTACTCTCAATCGCTCAAGTTTCCCAGTTGCAGTCCAATTTCACCTCGGCGAAGAGTCCCCAAACTCGAGCTCCCCGTCGCCTTTTAAGCTCGATTTGAGCTGCATAACCTCCTCGAGATCGTCTCCTCCCAGATTCGTTCAAAAATTCAACCAAATTTCCCCAAAATCTCTCAGAATCGCGTCCATCTTCTCGGTTGGGATTTCCCGAATTTTGAATTCCACTCGCGCGAAGGAGAAGGAGAACCAGATTTGGTTCTGGGAAGATAGGTCAACTGGGTTGACCGGTCGGTCAACTCGACCCGGTTGACCGATCGACCCAAAAAAAAAACGAAATTAATCCTAAATTAACCCGTATTTGTCAAAATTGACCTCAAAATTGGACTCAGGGGCATCAAATTTATTTGAAAATGGTTTTTTGGCCGGCAATTTTCAGTATTTTTGCGAAAACCCCAAATTTTCGATTTGATCCGGGGACCCATTTTGCAAAATCCAAAGTCTTAGGGTCCCTTTTTGCAAAAATTGACACCACCAATGGATTCAGAAGGTCAAAATCTAGGGGGTGACATCGCCCTATTTTCAATTCAGTCCCTAGAAAAATTTTAATTTCACTTTTAGTGATTTAGGGACTAATTTGAAAATCAGAAATTGCACTTTGGTCCTTTTTAGCGAAATTGGACAATTCTGAGGGCTTTCGGACTGTATTTTAATTTTGAAAAATAGAGGAGGATGACACGACTCCAAAAATGCAAAATGGAAATTAAAAGCTAAAATGGAATTCCTAGAATTATTTAAATAATCTGCACAATGAAATTACAAAGAAACCCTAGATTCCAGACTTTATTTTCGAGATTTATTCATCCAAAATGAATATAAATTAAATTAAAAATACTGACTATTTTGGTAATTTTCTGATTTTAATGCTATTTTTTATTAATTTCTGGTATTTTCCTAATTTCTAAAAAATATAAAATGCAAAAAATAAGGAAATTTTTTTTTCAAAATTGGTCCCTAGGCTTGGCTAAGGCTTCCAAAGTTGATTTTCAATTTTCTCATTTTTTTTGATTTTTTTATGAATTTTTGAAAATAAAATGCGGAAAAATAAGGAAAATTTTTTGCTCAAAATTGGTTCCTAGGCCAAACAAGGTCCCCAAAGTTGATTTTTTCAATTTTATAAATTTTTATGGATTTTCTAAAAATTTTTGAAAAAAAATTGACCAAAAATCAAGTGTCAACAGCCACCCTAAACGTTTTTCATGAAATTAGTACCGAAAGGGCGTTAGAGTAATCTAACGTAACCAAATCCCGAACTCATAATCCCTACTTTGCAGAAATAAATTAGTTCTCCCACTAATTTATTTAGGTTTCTAATTGACCTACCAAGAACGATTAGTGGCGACTCCAATCTTAAAATCATTTAAACAAAAAATCAAAGTTGCCGATTCGGTAGGGCTTGCGAGGGTCGCGTTAGGTTAGTTAATCTAATTAACCTGATAATCCGTTCACTCGATCAAATTCGAAAAAAAATTGATTCGAAAATCTTTCGGGTCGCGACACATCTTATCGCTCCAGCTACTCCGCGTAAATGCATTAGAGCGCACGAGGCATATTTTCCGCCTCTGATTGACCCGCGTCATATAGGAGCATTAGGTTCGGCCGTGTCGTAGACGCCTCAGGTCTATGCCTCAATCTGTATGTGGGACGCCTCAGGTTGGCACCTTATCGCTTCAGCTACCCCGCGTCAAACGCATCAGGGTGCACAAGGCTATGTTTTCCACTTCTGAGGCTACATTTACGCTTCTATGGCTACATTTTATGCCAAATGACTTCATGGCTACATATTATATCAAGTCACAATGATATGCAATCAAACATGCAAAAACCGTCACATTCGCCTTCAGGCAGTAAAAATTCTTTAATTCATTTGACAGAAATCATCGGCCAAGTACGTTAGGCACATTTCAAATATAAGTCCAATATTTCAATCAAGCATACGAAACAATACCAGTTTCAATTGAGCAAAAGGTTTGGCTAAGTACATTAGGTCAAAACTTAAAACATGTGCCCAAATATTTCAATTCACATGGCCAACACAATGGCCAAACCAATCAATCTCTTTAGGTGCTCAATTTTATTAAAAGTGCCCAATTTCTCACGTGGGACCCAAAATGATTAAATAATAATTTTAAGTACACGTGGAAATCCTCAAATATTATTTTAAATATGAACACGGGCCCCAAATATTTGAAATAGTAACATAAAAATATGCTCGGGCCCGGTTTTGCATAAAAATGCTCCATAAATCCATTTTTCGGTACTCGAACCACATGGGACCCACAAAAATGTGTCACTTTCAAATTAAAATTAAATTGGGCAGCACTATGAACAGTGTTCGGATTTCATGAACAGTGAATTTCAAAATACTATTTGGCCCGTTTTTCAATAAAAGTCCCAAAAAATCAATTTTTCGGTACCCGAACCTCGCGGACCCACATCCACCACCTCAAACAGCCTCATTCAAACATGGACAGTAATATTTCACCATTCCATAGAATATTTACAGCCCCACAGAATTAATTTGCGCAAATACGCCAATTCAGCAATTTTTCCTAAATCGATTTACCTCGAATCGGACCCCAGAGCTAGTCCATGGTATGTATAATATTCTAATCGAGAAATAGAGGTATAACTTATCTAATCGAGGCTGAAACAGAGCTGAGAAAGCGGTTCAAACGGCGGCGCACGACGGCGACCGAAAGGGACGACGGATTCAGGTGGATTTCGTCCGAACCGGGGCTGATCAAGGCTGAACGAGATGGTTCACGAGCTGAAAATCAATTTTTCACATGAAAATAAGCTTTAGGGGTCGCTGGGTCAACAGATATCAACATGAGCCCTATATCAAATTTGGGTAACAAAAGACTGGTTCGTAGACTGAAACAGAAAAGCAGATTTGGAAGGGTCCAATGACCTCGGATGGAAGTGATTTAAAGTCTGTGAACTCATCTCGGATAGGAGTACAACATATTCAAAATCACGAAAATTCAACGGTCGGATTTTCATCGGTGGCCGATCAAGTTGGTGGCAGAAAGCTAGAATTCAGCAGGGAGAGAGAGAAATCCGAAATTCTATAGAGAGAGGAGAGAGAATGTTCTGGTGATAAACCATGGAAGAGAGAGAGAGAGAGAGAGAGAGAGAGAGAGAGATATTATCTCAAAGGGCAATTATTAAAAATTACTATTCACTGAAAGCGACTTAAGGCTGAACAAATCGACTGATTTTTGGACTATCAGTGAAATTTAGACTGATAAAGCTTGGGCCTCAAAAATTTCGGTCAAAGCTGGTCAAATTGGTCAAAAGATGACCGAAGAGATATTTCTCGAAATTCGTGAAATTTCACGACCATAGGGCTCATTCGGTGCTGATTTGGCTCAATCGCGATCGAAAATACTCGGAATGCCACTGAACAAATTTTCTGCCTCGCTAAAATTATACACTCTCTAACCATGGATTCTAGCATAGACAGGGGCGCAATGGCAATTTCCAATTTTGCCATTTTCTCTAGCATCAATGCCACGCTGCCAATTCACGCCTTTCGAGGCGACATTCGATTCAACCTCTGTAACACTCTTGAGAGTCGATTGTCCTATTCCGGAACTTAATTCGCGGCCTCATTCATAAGACGAAAGCTTTAAATAAATTCTCAAACTAACGGGTGGCTTTAGGAGTCACGCGTATCAATCATTTGGTCCACATGCTTATATTCCTAGTTAGCCTTTCCCCTTAGTTAGTCATCTTAGAGTGGCCAGCTGCAAGTAAGATTCATTTATAGCACCTCCATGAAATAACCATTCTGTATTCATTTTAAAAAAAAAGGGTCGAATTTCAGAATGTCACATTTTCATTAAAGAAATCCAGTATACAGTAGCATATGATACCATTGACTGAGAGTCCCAATCAGAGAATTCGCTTATCTTAGTTTGTCTGATAAATTGTTGACTTAAGTTGTTGAGTGAAAGTGGATCCAACTAATATTGCTAATGACTCATTAGCTAAGCTTTGTGTGAAAATAGATCTAACTGATATGCTGAGGAGCTTAAACTTGGGCTTCTTCTTATTGATCTCTTCATATGATTTTTTTCTATTGCTCGCTCTCAATAAATAGTATAGGATTCAGACATTGTTTAGCAAAAAAGAAATTGAAGACTAATCGTTACTTATAAATGATCTTTATACTATTATTAGTTTGTTTTGGTTGAATTTTTAGTCATCATCACAAAGCAATCAATATACAAACTAAATGGAGTAGCACTAGGAAGAAGTGTCTCATGACATATATGGATCAAATTCACAAATTATATTAGGGGAAAGTACTTTACTCATGAATGTCTGAAATCACTTTACCATGATTAACACGATGGAATGCATGAACAAATTGACTTGACTCCGTGATACTCTTAG
>JAGVVM010008997.1:0-19204 GCA_019149425.1 Psidium friedrichsthalianum
TAGAGATAATAGAAACGGGCAGGTTAATAGAGGCAGGGGAGCGTTGCATTTTTTAAAAATAAGGCAAAATGGATGTTACTAAAATTTTTTGAGGTGAAATATATGCAGTTGTAGTAAATTTCATTATTGGCTTTATATTTCCGAATGTTGGAACGTCAATTGCTGTTCTTAGAGTCTCTGTGTCTGCCAGGACGCTAGCTAGTATGTGACGTCTTTTATGCATTTTACTATCTTATTCTCGTCTATCTGCGAGAACATTCATACCAGACTATTCATCAAAGAATAATAGATTCAGCGAAAAAAAAGAGATCCACTGTAGCTAGCGGTTATAAATACTATCGCCAAAATGTAAGCCAAAGCAACATAATAATGTTAATCCTTCCGTATATGCGCGCTTGGTGTTGTAGCTTATAGTCGATGACCCATTGACTAATCTTTCTCATCTTGCCTTGCACGTCACGTTATGTGATCCGTAATAAGAAGGGGGGGGGGGGTGTGTAAGGGTCTTAAAATGTAATTCGATCTGTTTTTCGGTTGTTGCTGTTAGTGAGGAGTTGGGGGGAGAGGTGGGGGGCGGGGGGGTCGGTTTTTTTTTTTTTTTGGGGGGGGGGGTGCGGTTTGATATGTGGCAGAGGTACGCATGTTTTTCCTCACTTGTCCCTATATATATATATAGTTGAATCGAAAGTCTAATATATCATTGATATAGATAGATCCTCATTCTTGATACGTTACGATATGTGTGACGGGTCATCAGTGGTTTCTGATCTTTAAATTAGTTCCTGATCAAAGGATTGTGGATGTGGGCATTTGTGGTGGCCGGGATTGAGCTGGTGGCGCGACAATCTTAGTTGAGCATTGGATGCCTAATAGGGGTGATAAGTCACAAGTCATCGGACATATTACTCTAAGCTAGAACACAGGTGTTCGTCCATCGGACAACGCAGTTCGATCGATATTCACTAAACGTGACGAAAGAGCGATTAACTAACATGGAGGTTTCGTGCTAAGTCAATGTCTCGTCGCTCTTAACTTTGGTGTTTTAATGGTTTTCAGACCTAAGCCACTCTATTTGCTTTTATATTGGATGCTTTGTGGTTCACAGTATGATATTGCTGATTATTGATCCGCCTTTGTCATGATGGGTCATAGTCCTCCATATATGAAGTCAGTCAGGCGTGTGTATAGTTTTGGGATGCTATCTCCTCATTAGATGAGGTTGGATGTCCTATGGCGATCTATGTGTGACAGTGCATTAGAAAGCCCTTTGCCACGGCTGAAGTCAATAAGTCTCGCCGAATGCACGTAAAATAGATTTGTGCATATGATCGAATCTGTGGGTTTGACTCGAATTTCATTTCCCTGGCCCAATCATTCGATCGGGACATGGTAAGACAGAAGGCTGAATACCTCGAACCGAGGCCAACATGTTCACTTTGTCCTCGTACTTCATTATGATGGGTAACCGTGATATGTGGCTAAACGTCACTACGGTTTGTGGGATCTAAGGATTGATTTAAGACAAATCAATCCTTGATGGAATCTCACTGTCAGTCAAGGGTGAACCTAGGGATGTCCACGCATTAACCGACATCTGTGACGTCCATGACGAAGACGGGATCACGAGAATCAATGGGACTATTTGGGACAGTCAAAAGAAGTTGAAACGGATTGGATTCGTTTTCCTTTTCTAATACTCACTAAAGGATGATGTCATGGATTTGTAATGAATGCATCATTGTTGGATGAGAATTGTTATCCAAAAGAGAGGATAAGAAAGGTTATCCTCTAGAAAATGTCCAAAATATGATAGTACTATTTTTATCCTGTTTGACAGAGACGTTGGCATATCAAACGACGCGATTTGATCACGAAACTCGAGAGACTTAAAACCTAGAATGTCTAAAGCCCGTGGATGAGGATTGTTGCTGAAAACGATGCCATTTGAGCTGCCCAAATGGGCGCCTAAAACTGGCGACGGGCTGGTCAAAGGCGGTTTGACCGCATTTGACCAGCGTCTAGCTGGCCACATGGGCCAGTTGAAAGCCCATGGGGCGTCTCCCATTGACAGCCGCGTGAGGCGATTTAGAGAGGCGGTTTTTATACCGTTCCTCCCCCTTATTCTCTCCCTCTCTCCAAACCTTTATAAATAGGGGTAAGGGGCCAAAAGTTCACAAGGTTAGAAACGCGTGAGAGTCACACATATACGTGCCAAAATTCATGAGAAAGTGAGCTCGAGAATCGATCAATTCGGATACACAAAGTTGTGTTTCCATTGATTGAAAACGAAGGGCTGGGATTGAGACGCCGCAAGGATTATTAGCATAATCCGAGGCCGTTTCTCTGAATCTCCGTCTTCAAGGTCGCACGGGGTGTCGGGGCGTCTCTGAACTAGAGGCCTGACACCTCTGGGGCTCGAGGACAAAGAAGTAGAACCGCATCCAACCTCTGTTATCCAGGTACGTTTTTAAACTAGCTTTAGAAAGTTCAATTATCGATTAAAGTATACGAGGATTTCTAAGACAATTTAGATCGCCGTTTAAATTTATTTTCTTCCACTGTGCATATGACATGTTTTTTATGTATGTAATAGGCACCTGGGACCCGCTAGAAATCCAACAAGTGGTATCAGAGCCACGCTAGAGCTCCCGTATACTTGGTTTGATTCAGTTTTTGACTATACTTGGTATATCTTCGTCGAGTCTTCGAAATTGGTTTCGAAACTTCACGAACCTGAGCCCACGTATGTCTAGACTTGACATAGGGCCTTAAGGATCATTGGATGACCTCGAACGAGCGATGGGATTGCCCGTAGCTCACAGCCAGAGGTAGAAACCGCCAATGGCCGTAAGGGGTCAAAGGCGGCTCCATCACCTTTGACCAGGTCAACGGTTAAAGGCGGCCACCGCCTTTGACCAGGGGCATGCACGGTATTTTTGCAAAATTAAATTGTTTAGCTTTGCAAAAGACGAACCGAATCAATTTGATTGAAAACGGGCCTCTGACCAAAAGTTATTGCCTTTGGCTATGGATTGTGGTGGATTTGGGCATTCTGGGGTCGTTTAGACACGTTTTTGGCTCTGTTTTTACAATTATGGCATCGTACATCATAAATTAATGCGAATTAATGTTTTATTGCTCTTTCAATGCACTTGAGCATTTATTATGATATGTATGTGATATATATATAATGTCTATTCTGGAGGACGGGTTATTATTTGTTTGGAGGATATGTCTTCTGCTGCTGGTTGCTGCTAGGACTGGTAGAAATGGAATAGACATAAGTAAGACCTGTTTTGAGACTTAAAATCTCCTCAATTAAATATCAAGTTGTAATGGGTATTGGACTCGTAGCCTATCACCGTTGTGGATTTGATGTTATGCCATAGTGAGTTGATTGACTCGTCATGGATACATGGGGGTCAATTGCCGTCAATGACAGAGGACCAATCCATAAATGCATTGGATGCTGTAGATATTGAAACCATGTAATTCCAATAACTGTTAGGTGAGGATTCGTCTGTATTTCAATGTCTACAAGTGACGGTGGGTTAGACTTGACTGTGGTCACGAGGTCAATAACTATTAGGTAAGATCTTGGATAGGTTGATCCAAATAAGTTGATCCACTCATCTAGTTCATGTTGAACGCCAATAACTGTTAGGTGAGGCGGACCATGAACTGATGGGATTCCAATCCCCACCGGTAGTCTGGCCCAACAAGGACTACCATTTCTCACTAGAGGAGTGTGGGACTCGATAAATTTAGTGGGAGCCTATTTCAATTAAAGGCCAAAATGAAATAATAGGCAATTGATAGTCAATACCTAACGACCTGATTTTCTACACTAGATTTTTTGACATACTCTGTGAAAATGGTGAACATGAACCCAATTGCCTCAATTCTGGACAAGAACTGCCTGGCTGGTCCAAATTTCAATGATTGGCTTCGAAATTTGAGGATTGTCCTCAACATGAAAAAGCTTGGATATATGCTGGATAGGGACTTGCCAACTAAGCTCCCTGATGGTGCGACCACAGACGAGAGAGATACTTATGATAAGTGGAAAGAGGATGACCTAAAAGTTAGTTTGTACATGTTGGCGTCCATGAATAATGAATTCCAGAGGAAATATGAGAACACGGATAGCTCAAGGTCGATTATTCTTCATCTAAAAGAGTTTTTTTGATGAGAATAGTCAGACTACTAGATATAATGTATCCAAGGCGCTGTACCGCATGAAGATGCCAAAGGGTAGCTCTGTTAATGATTATGTTCTCAAGATGATCTGGCACATAGAAGAACTTGCAAGACTGGACCTCATTATGGATAATGAGCTCGCTGTGGATTTGATCCTCCAATCTTTGCCCGAATCCTTCTCAAGCTTTGTTCAGAACTACCACATGCGCAACATGCAGAAGACTCTGGCAGAACTTCATAGCATGTTAGTGGTATATGAGAAAGAGATACACAGCAAAAAGCCAAATATAATAGCTATTACTGAACCGTCTTCTTCGAAAAGTAAGACTTCTTCAAAAAGGAAGAGAAAGTTCAAGAAAGCTGTGCGAAAGCCAAAAGCAGATAAAGGGACTTGTCATTATTGCGAGGTCGATGGGCATTGGAAGAAGAACTGTAAGAAGTACCTCGCCAGCTTAAAAGTTAAGCAAAAGGACCATCTCCGTGGAGGTATGATCTCTGTGCTTATTGAAACTAATCTTATGGTTAGTTCACAATCTAGCTTATGGGTTCTATATTCAAGTGTGACGTCACATGTTTATATGTCATTGCAGAATCTGGAAATAAGCCAGATGCTGGGGCAAAATGAGACGGTCCTGACTTTTGCGAATGGAGTAACAGTTGCTGCCATAGCTATAGGGACTTGTTGTGTATTTTTGCCTAGTGGACATGTAATGGTATTATCAAACTGTTTGTATTATGAAAGAGTTGTATAGAACATAATATCTGTAATTGCTCTGCTGACCAATGGTCTTTTCACCATTGACGTGTCTAGTAATACGATTACCAATCCAAATAAGCACAATGATATTAATGCCATTGAGAAACGCCAAAGCAATGGTCCTAATCCTAAATACCTGTGGCACCTCCAATTAGGTCATATTGGAGAGGGCAAGATTAACAAGTTGAGTAATGATGGATTTATCAATCCGTCTGGTTTTGAACCATACTCAACCTGTGAAGCCTATCTTCAAGGAAAATGACCAAATCACCCTTTATGGGTCAAGGATAAAGAGCCACTGAAATATTGTAATTGATACACATAGATGTATGTGGGCATATGAATGAAATTGGTAGAGGCGAGTTTTCATACTTCATTACCTTTACCGATGATTATTCAAGGTACAGATATTTGTACTTGATGAATTATAAGTCTGAATTCTTTGAAAAGTTTAAGGAATTCAGAAATGAAGTTGAGAAACAAACAGAAAATAGTATTAAGGCCCTTCGATTAGATCGAGGTGGAGAGTACCTTAGTAGTGATTTCCTAGATTATCTTAAAGAAAATGGAATATTGTTACAATGGACACCTCCAGGGACTCCTGAACACAGCGGTGTATCAGAAAGAAGGAATCGTACCTTATTGGATATGGTGCGATCCATGATGAGTTATACTGATCTACCCATCTATCTCTGGGGATATACCTTAGAGACCGCCGCATATATACTGAATAGAGTGCCATCCAAGTCTGTCCCTACCACACCATATCAGATGTGGCATGGTAGGAAACCAAGACTTAATCATTTCAGGATTTAGGGATGTCCAGCTTTTGTAAAAAAGCTGAAATTAGACAAGTTGGAGGCAAGGTTTGAACATGATCGCTTTATAGGATATTCGAGAGAAAGTCTTGGATATTACTTTTATTTCCATTTTGACCAAAGAGTTTGGGTCAGTAGGCACTCCACTTTTCTGGAGAAGCAGTTCATCCAAGAAAAGGGCAAAGACCGCAGGATAGTCCTGCAAGAAGGAAATGAAGAGGTAACGACTCCACAGGTTCAGACTCCGATCTCTGATTCGGTGGGAGCTTCAGACACACTGCCTCTGAGAAGGAGTTTGAGAGTGTCTCATCCTCCTGAACGATACTATGGGAATTTGGTTGATGAAATGTAGCCGCTGTTTATGGTAAATGATGGCGATTAACCAAACGATCCTGAATCATATACAGAAGCCATGTTAGATAAAGATTCTGATAGATGGCTTGAGGCCATGAAATCTGAAATGGGCTCGATGTATTCCAACGATGTATGGACATTAGTTGACCCACTTGAAGGTATCGTACCCATAGGCTGCAAATGGATCTTTAAGAGAAAGATCAATGCAGAGGGTCAAGTTGGAACATACAATGGTAGACTGGTGGCAAAAGGTTATCGCCAAAGAGAAGGTATTGATTATGATGAAACTTCTCTCCAGTCGCCATGCTAAAGTCCATTAGGATTTTATTGGCCATAGCTACACACTTAAACTATGAGATATTCCAAATGGATGTCAAAACGGCGTTCCTTAATGGATTTCTCGAAGAAGATATCTATATGGAACAGCTACCTGGTTTTGAGTCCAAAGGCGAAGAGCACAAGGTGTGCAAGCTTAAGAGGTCCATTTATGGATTAAAACAAGCCTCAAGGAGCTGGAACATCCGATTCGTTGAAGTGATCAAATCGTTTGGCTTCGTGAAGAATCCAAATGAACCATGTGTGTACAAGAAGCTCAGTGGGAGCACTGTTACGTTCCTGGTCCTGTATGTGGATGATATATTACTGATTGGTAATGACATACCAATGCTATCATCATCAAACTGTTCTTGTCACAGAAATTCTCCATGAAAGACTTAGGAGAGGCCACCTATATTTTGGGCATTAAGGTCTATAGGGATAGATCCAGACGATTGCTTGGCCTCTCACAGTCCACGTATATAGATAAAATTTTGAAAAGGTTCAACATGGAGTATTCCAAGAGAAGGTTGTAACCCTTTATACATGGAATACGTCTTTCTAAGGGGCAATGTCCCAAGACCCCTGAAGAGAGACAGAAAATGGCGAAAATACTATATGCTTCGGTCATTGGAAGCATAATGTATGCTATGCTATGTACGAGACCTGATATTGCTTATGCTGTAAGCATTACAAGCAGATATCAATTGGATCCAGGTGAAGAACACTGGATCATACTTAAGAACATCCTTAAGTACTCGAGAAGGATTTAGGATTTGTTCTTGATATATGGAGAAGCAAACTTTAAAATTGAGGCATATACGGATTCTGATTTTTAATCAGATCCTGATAACTTCAAGTCAACGTCTGGGTTTATATTCATAATGAATGGTGGAGCAGTCAGCTGGAAAAGTTCCAAACAAAGTATAACTGCTGACTCCACCACTGAGGCAGAGTATGTGGTAGCTTTAGAAGCTGCAAAGGAAGCTATCTGGATGAAAAAGTTCATCACAGAGCTTGGAGTAATTCTTGCTATCGAGGAGCCGATCCTATTGTTTTGCGACAACAGTGCATTAGTAGAATGGGTTTAAGATATCAGCATGATTGGCTTTAGTGCAAGTGGGAGATTGTTAGGAGTATGCCTTAAAGCAACCATGTGATGGTTACATGTATCGCATAAATATTGTACTATCGATCTTTTATTAATGGCAAGACGCATGTTTATTCATCTTGTCCCTTTATTTTAGATGAATAAAGTCCATTAGATCAGTTGAAACTGATACCCATTCTTGAGATGTCAAGAATATGTATAATGGGTCATTAGTTGGTCTCTGATCTTTAGATTAGTTCCTGGTCGAAGGATTGTGAATTGGGCATTCACGAGCCGCCTGAGACCAGTGTGTTCGCAGCCTCGCTATTGAGCATTGGATGCCCAATAGGGATGACGAGTCACAAGTCATCGAACGTTAGACGTCTAAGATGGAACACAGGTGTTCGTATCGAAACGAGTTCGATCGAATTCACTGAACGTGACGAAAGAGTGATTGACTAACATAGAGGTTTCGTGCTTGGTCAATGTCTCAATCGCTCTTACCTTTGGTGTGTTAATAGTTCTCGGACCTGAGCCACGATGCTGGCTTTTATATTGAATGGCTGTGGTTCACAGATACGATATTGGCTGATCATTGATCCGTCTCTGTGCATGATGGTCATAATCCTCCATATACGAAGTCATAGGTGTGGGCAATAGTTGGGATCTGTCTCCTCATTGGATGAGGTTGATGTCCTATGCGATCTATGTATGGCAGTGCATTAGAAAACCCTTGGCCAAGGCGGAAGTCGAAAGGAGTCTCGCCGAATACATGTCAAATAGATTTGTGCATATGATCAAATCCACGACGGTGGTAGGCCACGAATCCAATACCCGTTACAACTTAATATTTAATTCAGGAGATTTTAAGTCTCAAAACAAGTCTCACCTATGTCTATTCCATTCTACTAGTCCTAGCAGCAACCAGCAGCAGCAGACATATCCTCCAATTGCTGAGTTGCATGATATGTAGTAGTTCACGGATGTATCAATTTGACGTTTTTACTCTATGTTTGTCACAAATGTATCAATTTAGGGTTTTTTTTTGTGATATTAACTAGGGTGAGCAAAAAAATATGATCCACCAAAATCGGATCAAACCGTACTCAACAGGTCAATTTTTTTTATGGAATTAACGGTATTTGTTCGATTCTTGATTTCAATTTTTTGGAACCGGTGGGTATCGTTTTGATTCATGATTTCGGATGAGAATTATCTAACTGGCCTAACTAAATTGATACCTTTATATAATACAAATGTATATATATATATATATATATATATATAAAATTGAAACCATCTTCTTCAAAGGTCCAGAATCCAGATCCATCAGTAAAAAAAGAGAGTCAAGGTGCCACTTGTTTTCATGTGTGATATATGTTGTCTACTATGGATGCATTTGAAAACTTGCGTTAATTAGTTGATCAATCGTTATTGTATTTCTCATGATGCTCGACTTCATTGTTGACAATAATACTGTCGCCCATAAAGACACCATCCTTAAGTTTTTCAGATGATAAGAATATTAAACGCAAATGTGGAGAATGCGTTGCTAAAGTCCCAAATTGAGCCTTCTTCCTTCAATCATTAAGGATTAGTTTCATTTTCTTTTTTTAATTGATGTTGATGTTTGATAAGATCGTAATCGGGATCAAATTGGGAATGGGATCGGACTATTAATTCGGCTCTTAGGTGGATCCATGGAGTGAGTGGGTGGTTCACAGTTCGTATTTTGCGAAATTGATTTCTAGCAAGAGATTCTTGATTCTAGGGTGGGAACCACCCATCCTGAAACCTATCACCCATAGTATTAACATAATTTAATGAAAGGTAAATTGATCACAAGTATAATAGTTTAGATTTTAATGATAAAAAAATTAGTTTAAGGTAAATTTATCATGGATGGACCAGTTTGGGATTTTTGGTAGTCAAAAAAATAGTTTAAGGTGAATTTTTCATATGTATATCAGTTTAGGATTTTTCGTGGTACAAAAATAGTTTGGAGTAAATTTGTCACTGTAATACCAATTCGAGATTTTTCGCAATATTAATCATTTCTTCTTTATGCCATCTAGAGGTTTAGTAGGGGATCCTTTGTCCCCATACTTATTCAAATTAGTCACAAACGTGAGTTTCTCGCTCATGAAAAAGTTAGTGGATAATGAGATTGATAAAGGAATCAGACTCAACAAGTTTTGCCCGACATTTTTCCATCTACTATTTGTTGATAATTCTATTTTCTTTGTGGATGAGAAGGTTAGTAAAAATCAAAACCTTGCCTTTATCCTAAATCAGTACTACTTTGCAATAAATCTAAAAATTAACCTCAACAAATGGGGATTATATTTCAGTGCAACTTGCTTCAGTTAAGAAGGAATATGGCCCAAGAATTATGATTTCTGGAGATCGACAGAACTGGCAATTACCTGAAAAACTCCTTTTGATTGGGGTTAAACAAAAAAGCAGATGTTCTGTAGATTTTAACAAGAGTAAACATGAAGTTGGAAGGGTGGAAAGAAAGTTTTGTTCTAGAGTTTTAATTGAAGCAGTGGTACAAGCTTTGCCACAATATGCAATGTCCATTTTCAAAATCACAATGTCCATTTACAAGGCCATGCATTCAAAGCTAGCCTACATAGATGGAATACTGAAGCAGAGAAAAGCATGAGGTTGGGCTTCCAATCTTTTAATCAACAAAGCATAGCTAGGCAAGTTTGGTGAGTCACTTAAACTCATATGCATTATGGTGCAGCGTTCTAGAAGGATGTTACTTTTCAAAGAGCGATCTCTGGCATGCAGCTAAGGGCTCTCACCTATTGTGGGGGCTAGCAGAGCCTTCTTATGTGAAGAGATGCATTAAGAAGGAGGTAAGATGGAAAGTGGGTGACGGGCATCATATTATAATCAAGGAAGATAGATGGTTGGAAAGAGATATATTAAGAGGACAAAAAAATTAGCATGAACCCAACATGGTCGCGGAACTTATCACCCCAGTGAAACCATCTGGAATGAGCATTTTTACACAACATTTCGACGAAGAAGTTGTGAATGAAATTGTGACATCTGGAATTTTTGGTGTTTGATAATAATATTTAGATTATAAAGCTAAGTATTATCTAGCATGGAACTTACTTGTAAGTTATTAATTTTGTCAGGTGTAGGAGTACGTAGGATGATTTTCCGTGCCTTAATCGCTCGGAATTCGAAACATTAGAATTAAATTGATAGATGTTGATATATACGTTAGTGATGTGGAATGACGACAATCAATATGTCCCATATTAGTCATAATTAAGGGAAGTAGTTTGATAATTTTCAAGTTTGAATTGAGATGTTCCTAATTTTTTTAAACATTGTAATGGATTCAAAAAAACATTTAGGAACGAATTTGGTTTTCCTATTTATATATTGATTCATGATAACATGTATTACATCATTCATGATAACATAGCACATTGATGACTCATTGATTTTACTTGGCCATTAAGCTCTTTCTCAATATATCTCCGTGTTAGCCACTCTTGTTAGGCTATTTATATTGTTTGCATTGAAAATCATTCCTCTCTTTACACAAAGTGAATTTAACCCAAGGTTATTATTTTCTTTAACGTTCGTCTCCTAAGATTTCATTCATCTTAGACTTATAGTTGGATGGAGTCATGTGATTATGCCACTTGTAATCTCAACTCATCATTTTTTTTTAACTTGAGTTGCTTGTTTTTATCTCCATTGACCTTGTGATGTCATCAAATATTGCATCATCAACATTAGTTAATTAATATATGAGTGACTCATGTGTATACTTGGCTAAAGAAGAGGGAGCCATCCTCTTTCTCTATTAAAGTATCTTATGGTGGCTAAGTTTTATTGGACTATTTGTATCCTAGCTATACTCATAAGCTATACATTATTAACCCTACTCCAATAGCAAATGCACCCTTAAGTTATATCTTCTCTACACTTGGTAAAGTAATCATAAAATCTTATGAGATTCTCACATGAGGTATTTCATTGCATTACAACTCACACCTAGTTTTGGAATCATTATTGCAATCTTGATCATATAAGAAGCTTAATTCTTTACCTTGGCTATACCTATCTATACCTTCAACTTAAAAGAAAAATCTCTTTCCACTTTCTAATTTTGAATTTGAAAACAATATTTCATCTTTCAAGAGATTTTAAGGTAATTTGGTGATTAGAGTTTTGGCCTTATCCAATTACTCCAAGGTAAGTCAAATTCTTGGGGCTAAGTTACAATGATATGCTTAATACTCTTGACTTCATTGTTGATGGTTATTTGTTTTAATTGGAATTTTGGTGTTAAGTGTGAGAAAGTTTCATTAATTGTATGTTGAATCATTGTGTTCATTTGTCATAAATCAATGAGTCTTTATGTGCCAAGTTTATGAATAATTGATGTCCATAAGGTTTGGTAGTATAAAGACTGATAATGGTGAAAGAAACCTCGAAATGATATCTTTGTAATATGAATAAATTACCTAATTACTAGTTAAATGTCATTGATTAAGCACATGGTCAATTCTTTGAGTTATTAATGTTCAAATTGTCGATTCTTTGAGTTGCTGATATTCACATGATTGATTTTTGAAGTTATCAATTATTTGAGTTGTCGATATTCACGTTGTGGGATTATTTGGGTTGTCAATGTGTTATCAATTTATGAGCATGGAAAGAGTGATGATATGTGTTTTGAAGTGCAAGTAATTACATGTTTATTGGTAACTGTATCAAAAATTGTAATGCCCCACTTTGGATAGTTCTAAATTAATGAAAAATGGATAAATAGATTAGAAAGCTGATTTGGATTGGAAGAATTGGAATCTAAGTCGAACGAAGTCATTGGACACGATAGACTATATAGCGCACAATGGCCGAGGAATGGCGATTGAACCCGGCCCACTCAAGAACAATTTTCAGCCCTAGTTGAAAGCTCAAATTGCCAACTGCAAAGGCAGGCGTAAGGGCTTGATCAACTAAGATAAGCCCAGTGTTTGGGCAAGCCCCTTGATCCATGGATTTTGGGCCGCTGGAGCAAGGCCCATCTCACTTCCCTTGCATTGGATGACACACACAAAAAAAGAAGGATATGTGAGCCCGGGGTTGATAAACTGCATAAGCCCATCTTGGGCTGTCGATTCCCTCTCATATCAATTGCAGCGATGGGCTACAAGGCCCCAACATAGTCCCTCACTAGTAATGAACATAAGGCCTATAAATGCATTAGAGAAGGACCCATTTGAGGAGTACATTTCCCAAATCTCTCCCTTAATTCACTGAATGTGAGCCGAGAGGTAGAGTTTTAGAGTTGGGTGGTAGACAAATTTTGATTGGCTCTATCCCTGCTCTTTTCTAGTTGCATGTCACGTCTATTAGTAGGATGGACTTCTTCCTAAGCTAGGTGGACCGAGTTCAAGTCAAGCTTGTAGTGAGAACCATTGCAAGGTGGGCTTAAGTGAACTTGCGAAGGACCGAAGGAAAACATTGGGTCGTTGTTCTAAATTTTGGTTAAATAGCTTTTATCTGGGCAGGTTTGAGTGAATGAGAACAGAGCTAGCCTCTATGAGTTGCGAATCATTCTGTGAAAAAAAAAAAGAAAGGAGAAAGGAGAGAGCAAATTCGACTCTGGAGGACATATGTTATAAACCTGTGGGTGTTAGACTAATTTCTTATGCAATTCTCAAATTTGAGGAGTTGATAGATTGTGGGTTAAGAAGGAAACAATCGATGAATTATGGCACGAGGAGGTGGAGAGTAATTTGGTTTGGCCGAGTGGTCCTTCAAGGAAGCGGTAAACCACAACACTGAACAGAAAAGAAAAGAGAATAGGTTTGATGCATTCAATGGAGTTCAATTACAAAAGCTCTAAATATGAATGTGGTCTTCTCCTATACTTTAGTCCCTTTACCTTCGATTTATCGCTTTTAAGCATATGTTTGAGAGTAACACTTTAGCAATTAAACTAGATGAACTAATAGTTTCACGTGGCATAATTGTCACTTTTATATGTATATTATTCTTTTTGCATTATTGATGTTGGCCATCGCAACCCATTACATGACGCTAGTGGTAAGTATGCATTGTGTATAATAGAGCTTACCATGAGAATGAACCGAGTAAAGTTCGAAGGAGTAAGTCAAATACTCATAGGATTATACCCCATGGAGTTATGGGAATACTCTATTGTGTGAATGGGTGGCCTTACTATGTGACTATGTTGATCTCGGAGGTGGTATAAGATGCATCGATTTAACAAAGCTAACTCATAACATTTCTATCATGCTACTTGTGTATATAGCCCAATTATGGTATTGTGTCATGCCTTGTTATGCTTAACACCAATGTGACATATGGCTAGGTAGAACATGAAGTTTTGAACTATGAAACTAAATGCATGATTCCTTACATTCGTTGGATTAGTCAATGGATTAGAGATGCTACTTGCTGAGATTATTTTCTCACTCTTTTATTGTAAATTTTTTTTTTTATAGGTAAGTAACATGGCCAGTCCACCCACAGTCTCCTAGGGAGTGCCAGTCTATATGTCCCGGGAGATTTCCCCCTTTTCTTTACCAGATATTCTCAACCTAGACTGTGTAAGAGTTATTTGTATGATCTGGGTTAATGACGGGCTAGACGTGGGAGAAATTCCACACTATCTTGTGGCCATCTACGGCTATTTAGAAGACGATCTAAAACTTTTTGGCCCACTTTATTTTGACTATGTGACTTGAGGTGTTAGGAGTGGTGATGGTAGTAGTAGTAGTAGCTATAAATACATAAATCGTGTACAGCATTGACCGACAGTGATTTTTGGAAGACAATGATTGACTAACGAAAGGATATGTGGGAGCTTTTAGTGGTACTTGCTTTTATGTTAACTTGGGCTTCTCGTTGTACCGGGTAGAGGTGATAGGCGACTTTTTGAGACCTACCCGATACTTTTCCCTAGTTGTACCTGAAATTGATCCGACCTTTATCGATCTTAGTAAATAAAAGTGATGTGTTTTGTTAATCTTTTGTTGCGTTTATCTTTAATTATCATAAATATCCGATAGTATACGTGGCGAGCCTGGAATGCCATGGCTCTGACACGAAAGCGCCACAAAAATGATAAATTATTATGATGTACAAGGCAATTGTTATGTTAGAATAATATGTATGACCATCATATCATGTGAAGAAGACCTTTGTCACATTCGATACCCTTGTATGAGTATGTGTGAAAAACGATAGAGTTAACTAAATGTTCTATCATATGAGACGGTTCTCTATAAAGTTGATGGGACACGAAAATCCTTTAATTCACACATGATATGAGTAGGCTTGTGTAGCCTGAGTTGGTGCCGTAAGCCTGTATTGACAATCCTCGTAGATGTAGATGGTGGCATATTTATCTTAACAGATGTAGACAACACTTGTGATAATTGGGTTGTGTAGTGTAGCAAAGAGGTATTTAAGATTCCATCCCCCAAGAGTTAGTGGTGACGATGCCTCGTGTGTTGGGATGCTTCGTAAATCGAAATGGGTCTTTGTCAATGACAAGTATGAACTCATTTATACAAATTAATAACCTCATAACCGGTATGAAGTCACTTGTGTGTATATATCGGTGATCTTCATAACAAGTATGAATTTACCTATGAATATTGGTAACCTTCATCCTCGTGTAGTGGTGAGTCACTACGTGATATATGTGTATTACAAAATAACATGCCACTTGGTTGCATCTGAATGGATAATCTTATGCAATATTGATAAATAATTTTTATTTTCATATCATAATATGTGAGATAAAGCAATTGCTTATGAATTTGTCATTTATGTTATGTTGTATTGCTTTGAATTCAATTTGTTTGTTGGTACTAGATTGAGTGGTAAGCTAATCTCCTAGCTTAAACTTAGAAATTTCATTTAT
The DNA here is from genome assembly GCA_019149425.1 of Psidium friedrichsthalianum. Taxonomy (NCBI): domain Eukaryota; kingdom Viridiplantae; phylum Streptophyta; class Magnoliopsida; order Myrtales; family Myrtaceae; genus Psidium; species Psidium friedrichsthalianum. The sequence continues at coordinate 15,474 of JAGVVM010008997.1, forward strand.
TGAGCTTTGGCTCATTCCTTATTTTTCAGAGATGTAGGATGCTCCTTTGGACATTACAATGGAGGAGACGAGATGAGGTAGGTAGCCATCAACCCATGAGTTGGATGATGACTTAGTTAATATCTAGGCTCTGTTTTGGTATAGTATGGAAAGAGAGGTTTTAGTTGACCCAATCCTTTCCCCAGGATTTTGTATTTTGTGTTTTGTTTAGATAATGTAATGAAGTTTCAAACTTATATTTAATATAAATAAATGATGCATAAGAATACTAATTAAACTCGTGTGCTTTCATGTTTGGGATATTGTGAAAAATTGCTATGCTTCCACTTGCGTAATTATCGTTATGAATATAACTAAAAATAACATATGACGTGTCTAAAGTTTTGGGGTATCACAAAAATTCTTGTTCCATTGTCATCTACCTCGAATGAAGAATCGCTGGTGTGGTCACTTATTGGTTTGGGTACTATTCAGTTAAAAGTGGATACAATGAATTACAAAATAAATAAACCACACATGACTAGGCGGACCTCTTCTTCCTACCAAATCCCTAAAGCTCTCTAGAATAAAATTTGGACACTCAAAATGTTTCTAAAAGTGAAACATTTTGTATGGAGCATCTGCCAAGATACACTATCAATTAGGATAAATTTGTCAAAGAGAAAGATATTACCTAAGTTGTTTTGTCTCTTGTGTCAAAAAGAGCCTGAGACAGTCGAGCATATATTCTTCCTCTGTGACAAGACAAAATAGGTTTGGTTAAGTCATGAATTCAACATCCAGTTTTTACCAACAAGTCTCTATATTTGAGGAGTGGTTGTTAAACTATAATGATATGACCTACAAAAACATACCGTTCAAGATCATCGATGTTACCCTCTAGAAATTCTGGTTAGCATGCAACTCTCTCGTCTTCTAGCACAAGCAACCGAATCCCATTAGCATAATCCACTGTGCTCTAGACATGCATCACAATTATTCAAAGTGGAATAAAAGCAACATAAAGCACGAGGCGGTATCGATGAACTTATAGTTGAGATGGAGATCACTAAACCCAGGATTGCTGAAGACAAACATCGACAGATATCACCTCTTGAGGATCACAGAAGAGGCAATCATGGGTGTCTAGCACAATTTAGAAGGAAGATTGATTGAAGGCATTGTGCGACTAGTCCAAGCGTCATTTGCCCTTCAAGCAAAAATCCCAACCTCTCTCCATGCTCTCTGCTACCTCGTTAATCAGCCTCATTTGAAACTAACGTTAGAGGTTGACTATTCAATTTTGATAAGTTGTCTGTTTTTGAGATGTTGAGCCACTTATCACTTTGAGATCTAAAATTTGGCCACCACCCATGTGGCTCAAATAGACTGTCAGATTGGGTTGTAAAGGCCTCTATATGCAAAGCTCTCCCCCTTAACTGTTTTGCTAACCCTCATTTTTCTTTTTTGGAAAATCCTATATTTTGATGCCCTTTACTCTTGTATGTGGGCTTGATTTTAAGGTAATGATATTCTTAGTTTCAACAAAAAAAAATCCCTCTTTGCTTGAATCTTGATTTCAAGTACATTAATTTAAAATGCTTCAAAGAAAAACAGTAAGGTACTTGTAATGTCCTAAGCACTTTACTCTACGAATTTACTCCTCCTATTATTTATTTAGTTATTTTATGCCATCCTTTATTCTTCGTGAAAAGGACTATGGTAGGCATACTAATTTAATAGACATAGTAGCTTCTAAAATTTTTACAAACATATTTAATTCTATATATACATCATATATATCTTACAATATTTACTAAATTCGCTTTGGCTGTACACAATTCAAATTGGGGAGGTTACCCCAACTACCATTGTTTTGCCTCTCCTTATTCTTACTAGACTATTAGGACTTCTTATCCATACTGACTCAGGCTCTCTTCTAGGGCATCTCTCCACCATGAAATCTTGCTGGTCCATTGAAGTTGCGCAAAGGACCAAGAAGCATTCCTCCACCTGGCCTCTGGTGCTATAAGATAAAATTAAGGGGAAGCTGGGCCGACAATCCAATGTCTACCCTGACAATGGCTTTAATCCTAACATACTCGATGCCAGTTTTTACATCAATGACTTCACGCTAGAACAATTCCATGTGAGTAGGCAAGCTGAATAGCGAGGATTGCAGCAAAGCCATCTCAGCTTCTTGAAAAATAAAATGATGAGCAAGTAACCCAGTAAATAAAATTATTACGTCTAAAGCAAAAATATCAGCTTAGTATCTGACGTAGTGGTGTTAGTACTATGAAAAAAACTATTTTGTGATCCACTATAAAATGTCATGTGTCACACTTGTTAAATATGCAATGTGTAAATGATCCCATCCTATAACTCGTCATATAACTAGTATTGCTCATAATGATCGTGAGCTCGTCAACTCATTCTCATAATCATGTAATCACGTAATCATTATCTAGGAGCGCTGTCTCGTAGGCCCAACATTGTTTGGGAAAAGACGACATCTTGTTCACATGGCCACATTCACGGGAAATGACGACTCGTACTCATTTCTCATAATAAGGCCAACTTTGCCCTAAATCCATGGTCTTGTAATTCCCATATAAAAGCTAACTTTCACTTTCGCCACTCCATGGATGACAATGAGTGAGTAATTATTTTATATATTGATATATACACACATTTTTTCTCACACACATGCTCGTTTATTCACTTTTTCTTATTATAAAAATGCAAGTTTGAAATGAAATGGCGACAGATCGTTTGGAGTTGTCCTTGGACCGACGAGTCAACCCAGCGGAACTTGAATTAATCCATCTAGCACTGGTCGACTTGGGCCAAATTGAACCAGCCCCAAGTCAAACCCGAAGGCTAGACTTGCTTCGGATTGGGTTAAGTCAAGTCGGTTCCAAACTTGACCAGAGATGGATTGGGTCAAGTTCTGACCTCGCTGGCCTTGGCGATTCCCATTCGATCTTCATTCAAATGTCTAATTCTTTTCAATGCTCAACTAATATGATTTATGATGCAATAACACACATTTCCGCACACATAATCAATACAGCACGACATCAAACATTAAACAGACATTACCATGTTAGAACTAGTAATCCTATTTGCTTGTTACTAAAGTTATGATATTTTTATTTTTGACTTGCGAGAAAATGAGACGAGGAGGAAGAGGCAACGTAAGGCAGCATGAGTAGGCGGCGGCGGCGAAGAGAGAGAGAGAGAGAGAGAGAGAGAGAGAGAGAGAGAGAGAGAGAGAGAGAGAGAGAGAGAGAGAGAGGTTGGTGGATTGGTGTGGGGAGAGCGAGAAGTCAATGAGGAGAGAGAGTTTGGTCTTGTGTGGTCCAATTTGAGGGACCACTTCCCTTCATATAGTAGTCAATCCCAAAGTCTTAGTCAGCATGTTATTATCAATGGCTAAAGTCTTGGTTAAGGCTTTAATTATGACAACTATTTATCCTCTTTTGCAACCTTGCCCTCTATGATTCATTATGTAGCAACCTAAACATAGACTAGCTAATTAGTTTCGTTTTATTGGTCCACATAGTCAAGTTTCTAGAAACTAGCCATATTAAGTTGTCATTAGCTTAATTAAGTTGTCCAATCCACTCCATCTTCTAGAATCTTTCGAAAGCAGACCTACTAACAACGAGCTGTTTGTAGATGACGAGATGGAACGAAGTGGAGGACGAGGTTGTCGTCAATGCCAATCGGCGGTGCGACCTGGCGTT